>CM076578.1:1736408330-1736533730 GCA_034641835.2 Pinus albicaulis | reverse complement strand
GTCAGTGTGTTTGGTGATTTTTTTCAGTAATCAAATATTGTTGAAGATGTTTGTATGGTGGTTTTTTTGAGTGATTTAAGAGATAAATTTATTTGTTTATTTAAGGAAGTGGCCTTCATGATTTGAGTACAAAAATTGTATGAAAGATGAATCATTGAGGTTAGGTAAGTTGTAGCTTGCAAGGCAGGAGTTGTAGCTCCTTCTACTAGATACTAGTAAAATTTAGAGGTTGGAGCTCCTTTCAGTCGTAGCTGATAAACTTAGGGGTTGTATCACCTTTTAGTTGTAGCTGATAAATCAGGGAGTAGCATATTTCTTCTAGCTGTAGTAAGAGAACTTTGTAACAACAAGTTACATATTTCCTTTATGAAGTAAATTGATAGAAAATTTGAAGAATTTGTGCATTCTATTTTTGTTACTTACGTTGATTCTTGCAATACTCATGTGAATTTATTGTTGAAGTATTCATTGGTGTCCTAATATCTTGTGCAAGTAAAATAAAGTTGTAAAATCCTATAATACTTATTCACCCCCCCTCTCAGTATTGTCCTAGTTTCTAACACATTTTGCATATGCTGTGAGCATTCCAAAAAAATAAACCTCACAAATTTGAACTACCAAGTATAAATAAACATTATAAAACCATACAAAAAAGAGAAAAGTGAAGTTATAGTGTGATAAATCACACTTTACTTCTATTTTTTTACACTTTTTCTTTTTGCAATTTTTTCCAACCATGTGAGCTTGGTTCCACAAGAGCCATTTTCAAATATCGTCTTACTTCCATATGATAAGCTTCTTTTTCTGAATCTAAGATCTCATAAGAATGAGCTCTTTTTGTACCTTGATTCCCATATGATGCCTAAACACCATTAGATTTGGTACCGATCTGGATAAGGGTGATGATCCTTGATTGTGTCGTAACATCCCCAACCAGTACATCCCCAACTGATTGTTTTCCAAATTGAGCCATTGCATCCACTTCTGATTGGATAGGTTAACTCTTATTTATATCTTCTTCTTCTTCTTCTCAGAGGGTAGACTCTAGAAAATGCTATCCTTTTGGCTTATTTAACTACCTCCTTTTTTTAAAAATCTTGTGGACATGTGTTCTGCAAATGTCTCATTTGAAATTATATTCAACATCAAAATTTCATGTTCCCATAATATAAAACTTGATAAGATTGATTTTTTTTTGTTTAACCATTCAGTGGTTTGGTGGACCTTTTCTAAGGTCTATATCCACACATATTCTGACAAAATTAAAGAGGCATTTCTCTATTTTTTCTAAGTCCATTTAAAAAATAATCTCCTAGAGTATTTCCAATATCCTCAAGGACATTATGATGCCAGAAGGGGAGAGGAAGGTTTGGAAGTATTACCCATATTAAAATGATTGAAACAACCATTTTTGTGGAATCAAACATAGGGAACCATGGAGTGATGAATAACCCAACACTATCCCAAAACCATGGCCCTTCATTTAGAACAAACTCCAAATCATTTTGTGTATCAAATTGGTTAATGAAGAAACATTTGGAACACAAGTAAATGTCATAGTTGGGTGTCCAAGATGAGAAAAGCCACTAGAATAAAGCTTCATTTTTTCACTAGAAGCCATTAAATATGCAGATAATAGCCTTTGAATGGAGGGTGGAGAAAATGGAAGATACCTTTTGAATATTAAATTCCATGGATGGAAATTGTTCCCTTTGATCTATAATATAGGGTCCTAGAGTTTTTTGAGGTTTTTTTGTTGGGGTTGAAATGTTCACTTTCATTGCATATTTAAAGGAGATAGGAGTTCTAATAGGTATCCTAGCATCAAGAGCTCCCCCACACAGCCTTGAGTTCAGAACTAAGGTTGAGCTTCTTTGGATACTGTAGCCTTGGATCTGTAAAGAATCTTGGAGTAACTTCCCTTCACATTGCAAAATTTGAAATTTTGTAGGGATGCCATTTATTTCCTCAATGGATTTGTTTAAAAAAGATACCAGGACTGAGCTTACTGTCTAGAGAGTAGAGGTCTTCCCACTAAAATTTCTGATAAAAATATGAAAAAATTGTTGATCCTTCTTTGTCAAAGGGATGAGATGCATCGACCACGAAATTTGGGTGGGAACTCTCCTTATAGAAGGAAACCATTCATGCATGGGGAAAAAAACCTTGTTCCTACTCTGTATGTCTTCCATGTAGCACTGCGAGAGAAGAAAGACACACTTTTTAAGGATGACAAGGCTACTGTGAGCAGAAGAGGCTTCAAACCCACAACCTTCACTACAAATGGAATAGGAAGAACATGCCTTTCCTAATTCACTAACCGCAAAAAAAAATCGAAATCTGAAAAAAATAGCAACGTATTTAGAAAAAAAAGGTTATCAACTTAGCTAGGTGTTCCTGTCACAGACATCTCACACTGAGGAGACCCCAATCAAAGAATTTGACATTGGGAAGCTTGGAAAAAAATTATAGCAATATTCTAAAATATCCACGACTAAATTGAGAGAGAGAGAAAAATAACACCCTTTCTTACTAGATATGGATTTTGGTACTATATTTCAAATGCTCAAAAAATCCTTGAGAAATTGAGTCCAAGGTCCCCATTCTTTAATGCCTTGGAAATGAAAGAGAAGATCTACCACAATCCAAAACCCTCCTCCTATGAGAGTTATGATATCAGAACCAACAACGACACAAACCCTAAATTGCCTCACCGATTCCATCCTTTTCTCAATCTCTAGTTAATATGGAGTTGATAAGTGGCATGTAAAAAAATATTATTAAGATTACATAATATGTAATTAATTTTATGTTCACTTTACATGTAATATTTAAAATATACATATATCAATAACAAAAAAAATTTTTAGTGTGAATTATTAAAAGTTATTTTAATTTCGATATTATATAGTGTAATTTTATATCAACTTTATAGAGTAAAGTAAAATAAATAAAATTAAAAAAATTCTTATATTTTCATTTTTCATCATAAGGGAGATGTGTAATTTAGGACATTCTTAAGATGGATTTAATATATAACATTATAAAAATAATAATAACAGAACAAATGTTTAATATGGGTTATAAATCAAATATTTCAATATGCATCACGAGTAAAAGATTTTACCATCAAATGAGAGAGAAATAGTGGGAGAGTTTTTATGCCATTAATAATGTTTTTTAATTTAACATATGAAGGAGATTTATAATTCTTGCTTAATATGGAGATAACATGTAACAATTTAAAAAATATTAATTATAATGAGAGAGAGGGGACATTATATTGCATGGATATATGTTTTCTAGTTCTCAATATGAAAGATCATGTATTGACATTTTAAATGTGGATAATGTAAATCATAAATAAAATATTTCAATGTCAAATAAGCATATATTATATAAAATAAGTGAAAATATTTTTTTCACAAGTTAAAACATTTTTTTAGTTTGTTTCAAATACAAGACATCTTTAAAGAGCTCCAGAGAAACTAAATTTCTAGAAATACAAATCTTTCCTAAAATTTTACACTTGAAAAATATTTTGCATTTTAAAAAATTTAATCCTCTCACTACTTAATAAATCCAAAATTAAAATAAATTTATATTAATAATAATATAACCTTTAAATCAAAATTGAATTCATCTCTAATAAGTATTTGAAATTTATTGGTTAATATTTTAGTTAGAAGTATGGGTAGGATTTCAATATATAGAATTTTAAAGTATCTCTCTTCCTCAGCTCGTTTTCATAATCAAGTATCTTTTACCGAGTGGCCTAACCATGTTTTTTTTGGTTATTTAAGTGTTATATTTTTTAAGAAAGAAATGATCAATTTTTTTTACTTACATCTAAATATTTTGAGCACCAAAGTATTTCTATTTTGTGTTGTGTACAACCTAACAATTGCAGCATTGCTTTATAAAGATCAAAGAGCTATGTAGTTTACAACAACTCTTTGTAAAGATCAAAGAGATATGTTGTAAAATATAAAAAAGATTTTGTTTAATTTATAGGATGACATTTAAGGGCATGAAATATGTACTTTATGAAATTTCCAAATATTCCAGATATACGGGGTTATATATATTTATATATAGTATTATCAAGGTTGCAATAAAACCAAATTCATTTCAAATGATTTAAAAAAACAATTTAAATTATTCGTAATTTATATTATTATTAATGATTTTTTATTAATAAAAAGTAATTTTTTATTTTATTTTATGTTATAATATTAAATAAGAATTCGATATGTGATATTTAAAATTAATATTAATAAAAATGGATTTTTTTATATTATAGTGTTAAATAAGAAGTTAGATGTGATATTTAAAATTAATATTAATAATTAAGAAATAATTTAATATTATAGTATTAAATAAGAAGTTGATGTGTGATATCTAAAATTAATATTAATAATTAAGAAATAATTTAATATTATTTAAAATATTGATGGATGTGTTTATTTTGAAATAGGACTTTCATAATATTATAGGAATTTAAACTCTAAGAAATATTTTAAAATATTTTTAATAGTAGTTACACATCAAAAGTTGAGATTTATTTTAAAATTTTATATTCTTTTTCTCTTTTAACTAAATTAATTAATAAAAAAATATCATATGAAAACCAGTTATGATTTTTTGAACATGTGGTATTAGTAAGCTATGGTATTAGCCAATGGTGTTGCAACAAAACCTATTTCCGATGTTGTGGGATGTAGGTTTTGACAACCCATGGTTTTATGCACGTTGTCTATATATATATATATATATATATATATATATGACATGTTGTAATGTTTACATATAAATCAATTAAAAAATAAAATAAAATAAATGAGATTATGGAAGATATATTCTCATATATTGTAAACATTAGTTGTTGTGGGACAGTTTTGACGACTCGTGATATTTTTAACAGATAGTTTTCCCATGGTATTTTTCTCTAATATAATTTGTCCAAAGGCATAAAATTATAAGCAAAAACCAAATACAAATGAGAGGGGTCAATTGATATTGATATGTGGAAAAAAGGTCGTTGCCTTCTATAACATAGTTATGGTCATGTTGTTGCTCCCATGAAGAGGGGTTTTTCATATTTGATGAAACATACGAACTTGTGTGGTAAAAGGGGCGAAGCTACTAAAAAATTCAGAGATGATTACTTCATCAAATCTGGCACATCTGGCGGGGCATACAAGGTAGTTATTCTAGGATGAGATGAGCATTTGAATTTCTTTTAAGAGTTGTTAGTATGATTTTTTTTCGGAGTCAGATAATTTGTTTTGAGGATTAATATTCCCAGTAATCATGCCTGCCTCTTGTTTCTAGTCTCTTCTGCAGTTGTGTAACACCCCATTTAGTTTTAAATGTTATGTTTAAAATACTTTTATAAAATACATTTGATTTTTGTTAGTGGAAAATAGATTACCGAATATGGTTATTTGTTAGTAAAACTTGAGTTCTACTTCATGAATAAAAATTAAATTTAATAGTTGGTTAAGTGATTCGTAAATAATTCCAAGATTCCAGAGTAAAAAGGAAGAGGCATTTTTTTGACAGTTACCTTCCCCAAGAGGATAAAAAGAAAATCCTGGGTCAAGGAAGGGGTAATGTACATGAAGAAAAGAAAAGGGTTAGCAACATATTGTTGTAAAGGATAGAGTTGTCCAGAGTTGGCTTAATACTAGTGGAGCTCTGTAACCCGAAAGGAGTATAGGCTGGACAAAGGTCTTGAGGCCTAGCTTCTGACAAATAACTACTACCTTAGACTCTGGTGCAGAGCATGGGGGGAGCAGAGAACGTGATTGCCTCTCTCATGTTTGGGTGGCACAATCAGTTAAACAAAAAATATAGAGATAAGCATTTAATTTTTCTGGTTAAGTTTATAGAAAATTATAATTGAATATGTATTTAAATAATGTACTTGATTTATTATAGGAATTAAATAAGGTTATCTGCTAAGATAGATTTAACACTGGTATTTTATTATCTAGAAAATATGAAATAATCTAGAAATTAGAAAAAAATAATTGTATATTTCATGATGAAGCTGAGAAAAGTGAAGTATAGATACTCTTGTTGTATAAATAATGCTAACATGTGTACAATCCTAAATTCTTCATAGATAGATAAATATATATTATAAAAAACAAAAAAGAAGGATCTTCAAATAAGTACCTCCCATCTCAATAATGGATGTCTGATGATTTTCCTACCTGTTATCAAGTGTTGCATAGATATGAGGAATGCTTTGACCAACATCCCCAACTATTTTCACCTCCTAGGCACTGTATATGTGAGGCCTACCACCCTAGTACAATGGACAATTATTCTTTTGATGATCCTTGCCACAAATCCAACACTAAAATGGTCCCCCACAATTACCTTTATTTTGATACTCTTTAGGCTAAGATCCATGTTCTTTCTTAGCTGCATTAAAATTCTGATATGGAGCCACATTTTATTTCTCACCTTCATCCTGAGAAATTCCCTACTTCTAAGGCCATTTTCCCTTAGTCTTCTCATTCCCATTCCAGTCATGTTTATTACTTAGGCTTGCACTTTGACTACTCATAACAATGCTTCATTTTACCATCGGTTTCCTCAAATGACCGAGGTTCATCAAAATCAATCTAGTATTTTAATGCTACTGGGTACCCAGTGATGAACCTTTGAATCTTCACCTTCTCATCCTTAAGGTAAGGTACATTCCTCAACAACTCTAGGAACCTCCTAGTATACTCACCATATGTCATAGAACCCATCTTCATCTCATAGAACCCCTTGGCCTTGTCATCATAGTATATCTTATACACGTATTTCTCCTTGAAAAGTCACTCAAACTCATCCCAAATCAACTATGCTTCTCTAATGCTTCTGACATTTTTCACGTCCTCCCACTAGATATCTTCTTTCCCTTTGATACTAAAAGTGGCTATCCTGTCTTTCATGTCCTCTAAATAGTCATGCAATATGAAGAAATTCTTCATCCCAACCAACCATGCTTCTGGATCTTTTGAATTCTTCATATTTCCATCAAAATTAAGGGCCTTGAATTTCTTAAAATTCTCTAGGAAGTACTCACTCCTCCTATGGTGCTTGCGGTGATGATGATGATGTCTCCTGGAAGAAGAAATATAATAAAACCCATGCATACCAGTCCTCCTATCAAGTGTATCTAAGAATCCGCCACTCTTCATTGTATCCTCCCTGTCCAACATATGTCTCCTCTAAGACCTGCTACCATTTTCTCCATCATTATTATCCTCCTGCCTATCTCCATGATTGTTCCACATTTATAATTTATTTTGAAACTTTTAAAGACTTTGTAAAATCATTGCATTAAAATTTCATGCTTTTCTTGAGATATTGCAAGTATTTCTTCTCCCTCAATGACCATGTTATTATTTTCTTTGAAACTTATGATATTTTCCCTTAAACTCCTCAATGTATCCACTAGATCAGGAGAATCCTCTTCCCCTTGCTCCCCAACTGATTTTTCACATTCCATGGAATTCACATCATGTCTGTAAGAGGAGTCATGTGAACTATTGTACTCCATTTTTCTCTTCATATTTGGCCTTATCTTTCCTAAAAATATGTCATGTTTGATAAACCAAATAGAAACATAATCAAAATCGTACCTTAGTGAAGTTCAAGGGGGGCTATCACATCTGCACAAATCAGTCCAAATTAGCATAATACATATACATATATCATGACATCAACACATGAAAATCATGCATGATGAGACAATACTGAAATAACAACCACATGCATGCTAATAATAACCATCATAATGCATGTATAACAATATACATTTATCCCATTAGGTCTAAGTGTTTAAACCTAGAAGCTCTGATACTAATCTAGAACACCCCACCCCAAATTTACCCACTTTCACAAGCTCTCAAGGGTAAACATGATCTAAGTGCTACTAGGACCTGAACTGACCTCTAAGTTACATTTATGGAAGTGGGGCCAACAAACTAAAAGCTTAGTACCATCCCTCAGGGACTACAGATCACTCACAGGCCTGAGAACAACCCCAGATGATCAATCCATAAGATGTAACTTTTTCTGACTGACCTAACTCCACAACCACACCCTTAAAACCTCACGCATGTGGTTATGAAGCCCAAACCGCACCCAAAAGCCTACCTCACAATGGTTATAATCCAAAATCCTCCAATTTCTGCATGTGATTGCGAGATCTACGTAACGTTTTCAGGAAATCCTATAGATCATTGCCAAGAACTTCCCGTCATTAGATAAATTTTGAGGTCTAAAATTAGCCTCCTAAGGAATATTATAAAATAATATTAGATTACATCATCAAATTTCAGAGGGAAAAAAAGAAAAAAACTACTTTTTTCAACTCGTATTTTCAACTTATCTTCCTACGGATTTACTCAAATATTGAGTGGGAGCAGTCGTTGGATGCATAATTTAATTCCTCATCTAAGGGGTACCTATGTTTCATACTTTTGATGTACCATGATATAGGTAAAATGAGAAATACATGAAAAAATAGGATTGTAATCACATTTTTCATGTATTTTTTATTTTTGTGTGGCAGGACCCATTGAAAGTATGAAACATGGCCACTCCTTGGATAAGGAATTAAATTATGCATCCAACGAGTGCTCCTGCTCGATATCTGAGTAAAAATTTAAGGAGATAAGTTGAAAATAGGAATTGAAAAAGTAGTTCTTTTATTTTTTTATTTTTTAATCTTCTTACTTTTTTACTCCAAAAAAGGTGAATCATCCCCCATGGTTGACATCATCATCTTAAATCATGTTAGTTCTTATAAAGTATATTTTTATTATACATTTTTGTTTTGAGGCCCATTTTATACCTCAAAATTTCTCGATTGGAGTTTCTAGAAACATAAATAAGGTGATACCAAGGCTAACCATTCAAAACTTAAACACTATCTTGACTATAACATGCCTAGTACATGATAAACATTTCATCAAACATATAAGATACAAGTCATGAATGAATATCTGATCCCAAACTTCTGAACTTCATTTCAGAATCACCAAGAAGGTTTTATGCCCTCTCAAGCTAGCTGCAACAAATTTTTTTATCCCATGTATTCATCAACCATTCAAATACTTATCAAATGTTGAACAAGATTCATAGCTAGAGAACATCAAAGAACCATGCATATAACTGGCATATAACTAGAATCAGACCCATGGAAAATCTACATAAAATCAACATGACAACAAGTACAAGTGCTCAACAATAGGAAGATAACTCATATTAACATATGAAAATGCCAACTAAGTCAGGGAATTTCACATACCACTCAACCATAGATTGGGTTGAACAAAATATTTATTTTATCCAATCACCCCTATTCCATATTCCAGGAATTAATGTGAGATCTCAAGGGATAACCAAAGACATAACCAAACAGGGAATCTAGAGGTTAAACCACCTCCACCTCAAGCTGCCAGGATCTCCCCTAAATTGGTACCAAGATCACAAAACCAAACAAACCTTGGAGGCCTCATAATTCCTTCACCATACCTTGGGGAATTTTCCTATCTCCACCCACCTGTTGAGGGCTTCTCGAATAAAACCATATCCACCCCCAACCACTGGGAATTTCCTAAGACCACCTCACCCAGTTCCAACCTTCCGAAAATCTAAAGCTCAACCAATAATGAATCCCATCACACCATGGCTATCTAAAGGAAAGGATGAAACCACTATAGAACTAGGAAAAATCCATGCCAATGACAAAAAATAAACCAAATAATAAAATGCAAGTACCATGAATTCACATTCCAACAAGGAAACCACACATGCAACCTGTTACCTGCAAGATCTTCCTCCTGATTTTATTGATCCAACAATATATTTGTGCTCCCTTTCTTTCCTCTCCTTTCCTTTTCATTCCTTCTCTAATTCAAAGTGAATGTTATAGTGCTCCAAGAATGCTCTAAGACTGCTAGAGTGTATGGGAGTGTAAGGAGAGAACCAATAATAAACTAAGAAAATATAAGCAAAAAATTGTGAATTGTTTCTTTGATGCCTTTTTATCATCGATTTCCCATTTTCTTTCATTTTCCACCATTTTTCCTCTAATTTCCATTGCATTCATATTTGAGTCTCTTCATCTCCCTTTTCTCCTATTTTCCTTATTTCTTATAATTAACTGCCATTTTTTTCCTCTTCTCCTTTTCCAATGGTTTTTCCAATTTTCGTAGCCATTAATAAACCACAAGTGATGCCCACTACAATATTTTCCAAACATTCAGCTTGGATTATGTGTCCCATGACCTTGGTATTACTATTTTTTCTTTAATATCCCTTCCTAGATGAAACTTTAACCCAGGGTTGTTACAAAATTAAAGATCAGTTAACATGCTAGTTCCCATTTAATGGATTCCATCAACTACTTCACGATGGTTCCACTACATAAGAGATAGTACAACATACCTCTGGGTAGTCACACCTTATAATGACATGGAATGTTTCCTCGAATATTCCATACCTTCCCAGACTCTTGGACCTTCCTTGTATAGCCTAAGTTTCAGTTCCAATTATATGGATTTTTTGCCTTAATAGTCGAGGGTGAGCATTTAGTTTTCTTCGACTATTTTCCCCTAAGTAAATTGTTACTAAAAAATATATATATTCTATAACAAGAAGAACTTCAATCAGATGATAAATATGTAGGAATTAAAACCCCATCTCACACTAGCTTTATAAACATTAACCTAGCCATAATGTGAGTAATAAAATTGCCAATCATGTCTATCACCAGGCACAAGACTAAGCTAAAACATCATTGAGGCTTAATTGTAACCTTCTATGAAACAAAAACCCATTAAACACATAATGGAATTTAAACAAAACCATTAGAAATACTGAGGTTACATTCCATACAAGCATTACTCAAAAACATGCACCAATCCATAATAAGAATTAACCATGACAACCATAGTACATCAACAATGAAGACCACAAAAATGAAAAATAGTTGAACCAAACTCATAAATATATACACTTTGTAATTTACCCCTCTACTCAGGAAAACATCAACAATCGCATGGATCTATAAAGCCCCCCCAAACTATGAGAACAAGACTTACTTGCATCTCATTGAAAACAACCAGGAATAATACCATTCCTCCATGAGTATTGTTGATACATTATTTATCATTTAAAAAACATTACAATCCATGTGTAGTAAGAACACACAAGAAATAAAAGTAAGAAACTTATCTTATGAAATGAATGACTGGAAATTGAGGGAGGGCCTTCCACTCTTCACCTTATCAAAGGCCAACTACACTGCAATATTTCTTGCAGTTGAACACCCCCGAGTCAAATTCAAAGTATCAATAGTAAGTGCTCAAGGGAATTTTAAATTGATTCCAATCAACATATCACATAGGAATCGAGATATTTTCCCTCCTCCACCCACTTAGTTCAAAATTATATCCTCCATTTCTCACCTTGTTCATAGACAAATCCAAAGCACACTCATGTCCATCTGCTAATCCTGCATATACCAAAAACAAACAGAGCTTTCCCTTTGAAAAAAAGGCATCTAGAGTATAGTATGTTCCACCAGCTCCACCTCATAGGATTACATAAAGCATAGTATCTCCACCTATTCTTCCTCTTCAACCATTCTTCCCATATTTTTCTATCTCTAGCACCAATTATTAGCCCATCATTCTTCTTCTATCTTTAAGTACTCTTGCAAATCCCACAAATCATTACCCATGTTTATGAACTTTTTCCAATATCCACCACATCCCATTATTGTGTGCATTCCACTTATTACAGCGTTGTCTCCGAGCTCATGTGAATCATCCCCCTCCAAATTCTTTCTTTCTTGTCAGCTCTCTTCTCCACCTACCCCCCCTCCCCCCTCGTGGCCCTTGTGTGTTGAACACACAATGCATATCACAAAGAAGAAAGAGGGGGTGTGGGATTGTCCTCCATTAATAAATCCCATACTCCACCTGAATGCCTACCATGCAGGCCATTAAAACCAACTTACAAAGTTAGCGACCATTAAATGAGAAACCTTGAATTAACCAAATTCCCAAGAAAATCCTCCTCGAAACTTCTGAATTCATTTCCACTGCTCATAGCCAGTCATTGTGTTTACATTTCCACAATATTTACATGAATTAATTCACAAGGATAATTACAAAGGGAATAAAAAAAGGGCTATTGTAAACCCCACTCCCTTAAAGGAACACCATACTCAGTGTTCTATACCTGAACACAATTTCAACCATGCTCTATGCCAAGCAAAAAATTTCATAGTTCTCTTTACCAAAAACGAAATTCAACAATATTTTATGCAAAATACAAATTTCACAGTGAGATTTATATACATAACCCTTTAAATTCATTTACATTGGTCTAACCAACAAAAAAAATGGATATGATACCCTCATTTTTTCAACCTTCTCCCAAGTGGTTTCATCTAGTCCAAATTACCTTCATTACGCCTTGACCTACTTCATTATAGAGTGTGATCTACCTCCTACCTAGAATATCATTTTCTGATAACCTTGATGACTAGAATATACATTAGGAGAATTTTTAGGTCAAAGACGGGCCTAAAAAAAATTGTACTTAAAAAATTAACTTTAAAAGAGACAATATTATTCAATATGGTGATGTCATCCCCCAAGGAAAATATTTTGGAGCGAAAAGAAGAAAACTACCTTTCTTTAGTGTATTTTCAACTCATATCCTTGTAGCTTCACTCAAATTTGAAGAGTAGACACATGGTGGATGTGGAATTGAATTCCACATCTAATGAGTAACCACTCTGCATACTTCCAAGCAGGTGCACATCCAAAAATATTAAAAATAAATGAAAAAAAAAACATGTTTAACGAGCCTTTTTCATGTATTTTCAATTTTTTTCAATGTGGATCTATTCAGAAGTATGAAGAGTGGGTACTCTTTGGATTTGGAATTTAATTATAAATCCAATGGGTGTCTACTCTCAAAATTTAAGTGAACCTACAAGGAGATAATTAAAAAATACAATTAAAAACAAGTAGTTTCCTTTATTTTTCTTTACAAATTCATGTCTTATTTTAATAGTTTCCTTATTAGGCCCATTTTATAGCTCAAAATTCCCCTAATGTACCACCTACCTTTAAAAGAAATATTTCATCCTCAGTGAGAGAGAATTTCCTACACAATTGTTCCTTCTATTTCTTGCTACAAACATTCCTTTATTTGTTGGTAATGCTCATATTTATACATTTCCCCTTCTATCTTTCCTTGGATGTCCACTTCACAAGAATTTACAACTGCCACATGAGTTACATGTAGCCTTTTGTTGAATGCATCAACCACCTTGTTTTCCTTTCCCTTGATGTATATGATTTCAAAATAAAAATCACTAATCGAGGCTACCCCTCTAGCCTATCTTTCATTTATCTTGAGTTGTTCAAACAAATACCTTAGTCCTCCATTCTCTGACATCAATACGAATTTCCTTCTTAGGAGGTAATGCCTCCACATCCTTAGTGAATGGAATATTTACACCAACTCTATGTCACTAGTATCATAATTCCACTCATGCTCTTTTATCTTTCTAGACTCATAGTAGACCACTTTCCCTCTATTTAGAACTCCACCAAGTCTGTCCTTGTAGGTATCCATGCATACCATAAAATATCTCTCTAGGTCTTCTACCCTTAGTATCGGCACATGTGTGAGAAATTATTTCAATTATTCAACACTAGCTTAACGCTCTGGTTTCCATTGGAATTAAATTCCTTTTGTATGCAACGCTGTGATTGGATGACCAATATTTGAGAAATTGTAGACGAATCTCTGGTAATAACCAATCAATCCCATAAAGGATCTAGCTTCGAACACATTTTAAGGAGTAGGTTGTTCCATAATGGATTTATTCTATTCTGGATCTACTTCTTCTCCTTCCCTTGAGACAATGTGTCCCAAATTCTGAAACTGTGACTAGAAAAATTTACACTTGTAGAGTTTGGCATAGAGCTTATCTTCTCTAAGAATTTGCAATATTGATGCTAATTTTTTTTCAAGCTCCTCCTTGTTATTTGAATAAACAAAGATTTCATAAAAAAAAACTAATATGAACTTATCCATAGATGGACTGAGAACAATATTCATCAAACACATGAATGTTGTTGGGGGCATTTGCGAGTATGAATGGAAAAAATACAAATTCATAGTGCCCATACCTAGTTATAAATGTTATTTTATGAATTTTTTCATCCTTGATGTGCATATGATGGTACCCAAGTCTTAAATTTATTTGTGAAAAGACCACAACTCCCTTCAGTTGGTCAAAAAAATTATCAATCCTTGACAAAAGATATCTATTTTTTGTTGTGGCTTTATCGAGCTACTTGTAATTAATACACATCCTCAATGTGACATCCTTCTTATTGAAAAATAATGCACACTACAAGGAAAAGACCCTCTAGTGGATGTTTTTGAGGAAGCCCAGGTTATAAAAATAACCCAGATATATGTTTGTAGTGAAGGTCCCTAGAGGAGGTTGGCAGGTGAAGGTTTTTGCGGATGTTTTTTTTTTTGCGGTGTGTTTCTCATCATAAAATGCACCGGTGCATTTTATGCAAAACACACTGGTGCGTTTTAAACACACTGTCGCGTACTAAAAATTGGCACACCGTGACATCGTTCTCTCTGTACAAAGCCTCCTGGTGTGTTTAAGTACTCTAGCGCACCGATTCTCTACGTATCAACATGCCTGGTGCATCTCTGTAATGTAGCACTTCGTAACTATGTGCAGTGTGTCATTGATAAAACCTCCCAGTGCATCTCAAAACCCCGCGCACCAAAAAATGGTTAATTAAAAAAAAAATTACCGGCCGTAAAAACCTCATTTTTACTTGTTCAGTGCTCTAGACCTCTCAATAACTAGTGTGAGTTTGTCTTCTATGAGGGACCCTGCCATTGTTTTTCCCATTGCACGCATTGTTGCCATCCATTGAGGACTATGTGGAGTTCGAATTTTCAAAAAGAGTGGGAAAATTTTGTTTTTTCAATTCCTTAGTAAAGATACCTCCTCGACGCACAAACATACATGTAATCTACTTGTTTCTCAATAACTAAACCTTTTAGCAGATTAAAATTTGAAGTTAACTTAAAATTAATTGTTAATATATATATATATATATATATATATATATATATATATATATATATATATATATATATATATATATATATATTCGTGCGGTGTGTTTGGAGTCAAGCTCGACGCGCGCATCGTTTCTCACGGGCGGCCGCTTGTAAATTTACAAGCAGCATCGTGAACGTTGTTAATGGAAACCGCACCGGGTTCCAGTGCGGTACTGAGAAAATGTGCACCGATATAATTTAAAAAATAACACGGTGGTGCGGTCGTTTAAATGACCACACCGTTGACTATGTAATATTGTCAGGAGGGCAGTGCCTTGACCAAACTGATTACCTTGGGGCAGATAGTTAGGTCAACGTACCACCCACCTGACAACATTACATAGTCAATGGTGCGGTCGTTTACACGATCACACCATTGATCATGTACTGTTGTTGGGCGGTTTGTTGACCAAACTATCCGACTCGGGGTGGATATTTTGTTCAACGCACCACACAAAAATATTCCCTAGTTTGACGGTGAACGAACATCTTCCATGCGCACCGAGCGTGGTGCATGATAAAAAATTCACATCGGTAACGATGCATGACTGTTTTTTTGGGCACACCGAGTGTTTTTTTTTCAAAAAATTATATATATATTTGTGTGTGTGTGTGTGTGTGTGTGTGTGTGTGTATGTATGTATGTAAATACATTTCTCATTTAATTAAAAAAATGTATTTAATATGTGAATCATTCAACGATGTCAACAGAGAGAAAAAAGGGAACAACAAGAACATATGGAGGACCGTTATTACGTGATTCAGCTATGGGAGGCACTAGAGAGGGAGAGAATTTTGTACCCTAACCCTATCATAGCAGCCACCCAGTTTCTCCTAAGGTAGGTAGGCCTCCTCAATTTCTACGAGGAGGCTACATCCTTGAAGGACCATAGTGAGTTATTGGGATAGCTGATCTACAGGTGGGATGCCCACTGACAGGATTTCCGGGATGGTCCTAGTTAGTGGTATGAGCCCACGAAGGAGGAAATATATTTTATTACTGTCCTATCTAGAAGAAGGCAGGATTTTCCCCAGTTCCTAGATGTCCCCATTGGCTATGTACCAGGGAGTCAGTTGGCATACTCCCAGAGATACATTAGGGGTGATATAGTTTCTCCTGCATATTTTCAGGTGTCTGGTGATCAGTTACGCATTGCTTCATTTAGTCCAAAGGAGGTGAGGTGCCTCTCACTACTATTGTCGACCATTGCACACTATACCAGTGACGAGAAATGCATTAGTTGCCCACTTTTATTTTATGTTGATTCTTTATTCCAGGCGCCATGACTTGTGAGATGGTCTGCAATTTTTTTGTGGCAGTTTTGTACAACATTAGATAGATGTCATTCTTAGGCACGTGGGAGTTTGACCTTCCCTTTTGCTTCAAAGTTATTTTTTTATTTCTTGAGAAGTTTCCGGAGACAAGGGCTAATTTTGTTCGGCAACCTCGTAGGTCGATGTTGCATGTACAGATGCAGATGTGGGGCCAGATGATTCTCAAGAGAGGCATGTCTGACTTTCTAGCCGGGATATCTACTAATGAACTGGAGTTTCTAGCCAGTGTCGATGATCACTCGTTCATGATGGTGTCTGATTCGTATGCTAGTTTGGATTGGCGAGGGTGTACCAACATCCTCTTCACACATGATGAGCCACCGAATGCGAGAGGTAATATGAGTGTTTTATTTAAATTAATATAGTTTCATTTTATTTTCTTAATTAATTAATTTGAATACAATTTATTCTAACATGTTCTTCAACTTGTTTTATTAAATTGTTTAATGAAATTATCTAATTATTGTTGTGTACTATATATTTTGTAGATATTGGGACATTCGTTGGGGACATGATTCCACCCCCACCGAATGAATGGGTGTGGATGTTGATGAGGAGATGGCAGAGGCGGCGGATCAGGGCGATAAACCTTATCCTGAGGTGTAGATACCTACGAGGGTGTGGTGTAGGGTAGACACCCGATTCTAGATGGAGTTGGGCGATCGATTGTGTCGACTCCTGGTTGATGAGGGAGTCCGCCCTGCTATGATCAAAGAGATCCAGGCTGATAGAAGGATCACAGATCTCTGGAGAGACATGCCCCGCGATATGATGACCCTCATGCATCATATCGTTGGAGCTTCGAGAGGTCTAGTAGCTAGGAGGGATAGGAGTCATGCAGATGCATGACAGAGCAGCTCATGTGATAATCAAGATCACGAGGGGAGTGATCATCATTCGAGTACTCCACCTCCTCCTCCTTCACCTCACTCTGGAGATCATGAGCAACCAACATTTTAGTCCTAATCAATAGGCATCTTCTAAGCAGACTGTAGCATCTGATCAGCAGACACCTCCCGATCAGGCACATCATCCATCTGAGCATGAGGCTGCACTATCGACTAAGTAGGTCTCGATTAGTACTAGTATTGATGTAGTACCACCAGATATTTGACATTTATATGCAGTTATATTACAGTTGTATATTTTTGACATTATATATATATATATATATATATATATATATATGGTCCATGTATTTTATGTTCATGTTGATGTATTTATTTTACATGTTGGTGTTCACCATGATGTGTATATTGTTAGGTTATGTTAGATATGTTCATTTAATGTGCTTGCAGATAGATGTGTATGTGATAGCAATTATTTGACATGAGATCTATATTTGATGTTTGTGTTGTTATGATGTTATACAATGCTTGTACTTTCTTAGATGATCATGATCACGATGATTAGATGATGTTAGCGAATTTGAATGTATTTTAGAATATGATTTTTGTACGATGGTTATCATGATCGTGATGTTTATTTTTAATATTAAATCATGATATTTATTAAATATTATATAATTATTGTAATTGCAATTTTAATTGTAATTGTATGTAAAATTGTAAAATTGTAATTCTAATTGTAATTGAAATTTTAATTTAAATTGTATGTAAAATTGTAATTGTAATTGAATTGTATGTAAAATAGTTGTAAAATTGTAATTGTAATTGTACGTAAATGTTTTGTGAAATTGTAGAATTGTAATTGTATGTATTGTCATGATTCAATTTTATTAAAATTGTAAAATTTGTGAATTTGTAAATTTGTACAATTGTAAAATTGTAATTGTAATTGTATGCATCATGATTGTAATTGTGATTTTAATTGTATGTAAAATTGTAAAATTGTAATTGTAATTGTTATTGAAATTTCAATTTTAGTTATATGTAAAATTGTAATTGTAAATTTAAGTGTAATTGTATGTAAAATATTTTTAAAATTGTAATTGTAATTGTATGTAATTGTATTGTGAAATTGTAATTATATGTATTTTCATGATTCAGTTTTATTAAAATTCTAAAATTTGTAAATTTGTAAAATTGTAATGCATAGTGATTGTAATTGTGTGTAAAATTGTAATTGTAACTGTATGTAAAATTGTAAAATTGTAAATGTAATTGCAATTCTAATTCTAATTCTAATTTTAATTGTAATTGTATGTAAAATATTTGTAAAATTGTATTTTTAATTGTAATTGTATTGTGAAATTGTTGTAATTGTAATAATAGTATGTAAAATTGTAAAATTGTGATTGTAACTGTAATTGTATGTAAATTGTAAAATTGTAATTGTAATTGTAATTGTATGTAAAATATCTGTAAAATTGTAATTGTAATTGTAATTGTATTGTGAAATTGTAAAATTGTAATCGTAATTGTATGTATTGTCAACATTCATTTTTATTAAAATTTGTAAATTTGTAATATTGTAAAACTGTAAATTAATTGTCAATTTTGAACCATAACTACCGTAAGTAAAATGTATACCGTTAATATTGTTAAATTACCATCATTGTAAATTTGTAAATTTGTATAAATATAAATAATTGTAAAATAATAAATCTAGAATGATATGAATTTTCGTAACATAATAAAGTTTAGAAAATAATGCAAATAAATTCATGTTTAGAATTATCACTATTTTAATATGATCTTACATACCAAAAATAACAGTATACATTTTGAAGATATCATTCACACACATTTAAAGAAATCAAGTAGTTGTACTATTTTAGGAATTGACATAACAAAAAATAGCTTGATACAGTGCATTTTTTTTGAGATCAACATAATTGAAAATTATCAAGTGAAATGATTTTAACATTAACCCAACGGAAACCAATTAATTCAAAATACATATTATAATGTTTCGAAAAAACATAGTCTTAGTTATAAGGTTAAGTCCTCTTCTTTATAAAACCCATCTTAAATAGTATAAATGATGAGATAACACATGTACCATATCACTCTCTTTTTTCATGATCACCCTCATTATCTTCCATCTCACTTGGCATGATAACACTATTGTTCTCAAAAATATGTTTTGATCTAAGTTCATGTCTCAATACGAACCAGCAATCCCTATCCAACACATCTAGGTAAAAAAACACTTGGTTGTAGTGTTTGGGGAAAACATAAGGATCATTAGCCTCATCCCAAATATTGCTATAGTTGATACATATCAGCCTACTATCACGATCTTCCTTTACATTATTTTGATCAAAGGTGTCCCACCACTTGCACCTAAAAATAACACATTGGAATGAAGAGAAGTCCACTTCAATGATCTCTTGTATCTTTTCGACGTAACCTAACGTCCCTCGTACTAGGTTTTGATCAGGGTGGCTAGCTCGACTATATTGATCGAACACGAATTCCACTCCATAGTCTTGTCTCATTTGTTCATGATTAACATTTTCTGTGCGAAAATGGTGTCCATATGCCCACATAGATGGGAACAAATGCACATATAAAAAGTTAAAAAAGCATAGTGTCATGTGTCTTATAATAACGCAACTGTTAAAATATGAAAGATAGATGTTACATTTCAAAGGTGCATTATTAAGTTTAAAATGTACATAAATAGATTATTTCTAAGTTTCTGCACCCAATCCCCATGTTTAGCGCATCCTCTTCAACACGCGGGTAACGAGCGGTTGCACCATATTTCTCTCTGACTTGGTATTCAACCCAACTGTTGGGGCATATAATTGGCATATTTTCTTTTAAATGATCAGGATAAAGCACACTTCTACCTTTCAACTGTCTGAATTATTTCCTGTCACTATCCCATTTCATCCTCTTTTGTTCATACAATGCTACCCACGGTTGTGTCACTTTGAAATTGTAACGAATGAATTTATTGATTGCTTCAATTTCTACATTCGCTGATAAAATAAAATTTACATATAGTACATATGAGATCAAAATATACATTATATCTGTAGAAATTATACAACAAGCATGTATATCATAGATTCAATCTGATATAATAATGTACTAAAGTTAAATATTGAATCGCTTCTATAAATCAATTGCGGAATTAAAAACACAATTTCTAATCACATGGAGAAAAGAAGAATCATTCAAGCCACAACACAGATAATTTCCTAGGGAAATATTGCTGCTCAAAACCCCACTATCTTCTATTATATATTCAACATGGAATCATGAAACAATTACATACAACTCTTCTCACAAGAGCCCTCCTATACTCAACTAATTGTCCCACACTATCACACATAAAACAAACCAATACTTAGCCAATTTATCGCCTCTAGACATCCTTCCTTTCTTGCGCAATCCGTGATGAATGAAATCCCTAAAGAATAGGAATTTTTTCCTTCCTTGACTGCGAAAGTATCATGGGCACTCCAATGGGTTTTTGGTTGCATGGGTGCAACCCAATAATCCTAAAACTGATAGTCAAATTCCCTTTCACCTAGATCTCAATTGGGTCTCCACTAGATCTGACATGCATGCAACCACTAATAGTAAATCCTCAGTTGCATGTGAGATCACTGATTGGGAATTAATTAATATTTAATTCACTTGATCTCTCACTAGTGTATCTAACTCACTTAATTGAGTTAAGATGTTTACAACCTGCATTAACTAATGCACCACTACACTTCAAACTTTGTTACAACTAAAGTTACTCTGCATGCCTCACCAACTACCTTTAACTCGAAATTCATGAGTTAACTAAGTTTATCACACTCAGTTAAATATTACAAGTTATTTTGAGATTATATTACATTTTATTGTCCATCTTAATTAAGTGATAACTAAAATAGACATGCACCAAATTTAGCCCTGTGGGCCCCACCCTAGTGTAGATGTTGAATGCACTAGGTGTGGGTGCTGAAATTTTCTTGTTAAATTTAAACACTCCCTCTCAACAAAAAAGGGATTATCCTTCACCCTCATCCTGCCTCTATGTTATTCGAATTTTCTCTTGGTGAGCGCCTTCGTCTGAATATCTGCATCCTGATCTTTTGTGGGAATGTACTGAAGGAACGTTATTCTTCTCTACACACAATCTCTGAGATGATGGTATCAAATATCTATGTGCTTGGACCTATCATGAAACACAGGATTGATTGAGAGTTTAATGCAACTCTAATTATCACAATGTATCACTGTCGGATCCATCTGAGAACCAAACAAACCAACTAAGATATTTCTCATCCATATACCGTCACATGCATCTTGACTTGTTGCCATGTACTCTCCTTTTGTTGAAATAAGTGCCACAAATCACTACTTCATTCTGTACCAAGAAAATTTGTCGATCCTATGTTAAAGATACCTCCTGATGTGCTCTTTCTAACTGATGGACTACCTGCCCAATCTACATCTGTGAAGCCTTGAAGCTTCACTCCCTCTGTCCATCTATATCATAGACCATACTCTGATGTGCCCCTCAGGTATCTCAATATATGCTTCCCCACCTTCCAAAACAGATTGGTAGGCTTAACCATAACTTGACTCAGCTGGTTAACTACGTAGAAAATGTCTGGTCTAGTGTTCACTAGATACATCAATGAACCAACTAACTTCATATAGACAGTAGCATCCTTTTTCCTCCAATTTCTTGGAAGATGAGTATCAACGACTTCGTAGCTTTCCATGTGAAACTTACCCAGTATCTCCTTGGCATACTTGCCTTGAGACACAAAAATTTCACCATCCTGCTCCCATATTTCCAATCCAAGGAAGGAGTCCCATGTCCTTCATTTAAAACTCCCTTGCAAGATCCTCCTTGCATGAGTGTATCAAATTCTCATCACCAATCAAAATTAGATCATCAACATAAAGAATAATAATCAATAGCTTACCCTCAACCAAAATATGGTACATGTTTTCATCTGCTTCAATTTTGGTGAAGCCTAGTCTGGTGAAATAGCTTTCTATCTTAGTGTACCAAGCACAAGGTGCTTCCTTCAGCCCATACAGTGCTCTCTTGAGTCGACGCACGTGAAATTCACTATTGAAGATCTCGAAACCTTCAGGCTACTCTATGTAAACTTCTTCCTCAATGATCCCATTGAGAAACACAGTTTTCACATCCATCTAATGAATTTACCAACCCATCAGCGCTGAGAGTGCAAGTATGGATCTAATGGAAGAGTACCTTGCAACAGGTGAAAAAGTCTCATCATAATCGATCCCCTCGATCTGTGAGAATCCCCAAGCCACAAATCTGGCCTTATATTTATACACACTCCCATCAGCAGCTTGCTTTACCTTGTAGATCCATCTAGATCCAACCACTGATTTGTCGACCGGTCTTGGGACAATCTCCCATGCACTGTTCTTGAAAATGGATTCATACTCCTCCACCATTGCATCAACCCAAGTTGGTTGTTGCACTGCTTCCTGAAAGTAATATGGTTCAATCACAATACATTTTCTCATAAGAGCCATGTATCCAGTAAACCTATCTGGAGATTGTCTTTGTCTGTGCTGTGTAGTAGGGGCTCCTACATTCTCTGCAACATCATGTCTCAATATATCAACTTCCATGGTGCGCGTTCTACCATTTCTAATGGATGGATCTGCATAAGTGTTTTCCTCCACTCCATGATCCTCTGCATGCGACTGCTCCACATATTTAGGCTCATCCTTGGGAACCAAAAGTTCCTTCTCTACATGCAACTCCAACTCCCTCTCAAGGGACAACTGCATGGCTTTCTCCTCATCAAATTTTATATCCCGTCACATAATAGTCATTTTGTTGTTTGGAAAATACACTTGATAGCTATGGGGTGTTTCACTGTACCCCACAAAAATCCTGATCCCAGCTGTCAATTCCAACTTTTTCCTGGCATCCTTCGTCACATGCACATAAACATATCTAAGCCAAAAATCTTAAAGTGTGAAACATCAAGTTTCTTACCAGTGAAAGCCTCTTCAAGTGTACTCATGCCAAGTATCCTATTAGGACAACGGTTTTGTACAAATACTGCAGTGTTTCATGCTTTTGCCCACAGATGCATCGGTAGGCCTTGATCATGCAACATCACTCTTGTTTCACCCACGATCATTATGTTCTTTCTTTCAGTGACCCCATTCTGTTGTGGGTTATAAGGCACTATCATTTCTCTTCGAATTCCTTCTTTTTTGTAGAAGTTCTTGAATTCGTTAGAGATGTATTCTCCACCATTATCGCTCCTAAGAGCCTTCACTTGCTTCTCCCACTCTTTCTCCACTAGTGCCTTAAAATCAAGAAACTTAGAGGATGTATGATCTTTCTTCTGCATGAAGAATATCCAGCAATTATGAGAAAATTCATCAACAAATATCACATGGTACTTATGTTTTGCTGTTGAAGCAACAGATAATGGTCCACACACATTTGTGTGAACTCTCTCAAGGATCCCTGAAGCTCGATTCTCCTTCTCATGAAAGGTGGCCTTTACATATTTTCCCATAGTACATCCCTTGCATGTTTCTGACTGCGCAAGTGTACCCCTAGGAAGACTAGTAGAAATCTATTGCATGACTTTCAAGGCTCCACAATGAAGATGGCCCAATCTCCTGTGCCATAATTCGCCCTCATCCCGGCTCACCACTTTGTCTGCCTTTCCCATAAATGTTGCGCAACCATCTACATCTAGCTTGTAGATATTCTTAACTCAAATCCCATTATAATATGAATCTGGAGATCCTTATCCTCCAAGCTACTGAAAAATTCCTTGTCTCCCGTCATGTGAAAGGAAGTGCCATTATTCAAATACCACACAGATCCCAATGCACTCGACACCATGCATGCGATCAATGAGAAGTCAAGCTCAAATTGTGAGGCCAAAGCCTCACTAGCTGCAGATCCTCCAACCTTCTTGTTCTTCTTCTTTTGTGGATAATTAGTAGCATAATTCCCATGCTCGTGATAGTGAAAACACTTCACCTTGGACATATCCCGCTTCTTGCCATCTTCGAATTCAGATTGGTAATGGAATTTCTTCCCCTTCCCCTTCTTCGCCTTAGTATCGAAATCATAATCTTATTCATCTTCATTCTTAGATGAAGATCCGTATCTGGTGTTCCATATGAACTCCTCCTGCACCAAATATGACCACAATCGTTCCCAATTTGGTAGCTTTTCCCTTCCATTGACAGAGTCTTGATAACTGCGCCAACTCTTGGGAAGTCTTAGGAGATCCAAGCTCACCAAATCACCATCAGCAACAGTTATGCCAATGATTCCCAGTTCATCCCGACATTAACAAACTTTGTTAAATATTTTGGCATGGAGTTGCGCTTCTCCACCTTGATCTTCCTGAGTTTATCTTTGGGCGCCAATTTCCTATGGTCACTGCTGATCTGAAATAGATCTCTCAAAGCCTTCCACATTTCATATGGTGTGGCTTTCCCATGGAGGCTTGAGAAAATGTGGTCTTGTACTCCCTCCAATAGGATCCTCCTCGCCTTTGCCACTTTCTTTTTCCATGCATAAGGATTTGCAGCATCTGTCACAACAGGTTTAGGAACATCATTGTCAATGAATTCCTTCAAGTCATTGTCTTCGAGTATTGCCTCCATCCTATCCTTCCAAGAAATATAATTTGAGCTACCCTCGAGGGCATACTCCAAACTCAAACCATTGAAAGCCATTTTTATCCCGAATTAGCTGTAGGACCAAGAAAGTATTTATGCAAATTTGAATTCTATCTAGTCACAAACTCAGCTCCTTCTTCAAAATTGTGATTTTTTGTGCTCTCATACCATGTAGAAATTATACAATAAGCATGTATATCATGTATTCAATCTAATCTAACAATGTACTAAAGTCAAATACTGAATTTCTTCTACAAATCAATTGCAGAATTAAAAACACAATCGTCAATCACATGAAGCAAAGAAGAATCATTCAATCCACAACACAGATAATTTCTCGGGGAAAGCTTGCTGCTCAAAACCCCACTATATTATATTGTATATTAAGCATGGAATCATGAAACAATTACATACAACTATTATCACAAGAGCCCTCATGTACTCAGTTAATTGTCTCACACTGTCACACATAAAACCGACGAATACTTAGCCAATTTACTCCCTCCAGACAACCTACCTTTCTTACGCAATCCATGGTGAATGCAATCCATAAAGAATAGGAATTTTTTCCTTCCTTGAATGTGCAAGTATCATGGGAACTCCAATGGGTGTTTGATTGCATGGGTGCAACCCAATAATCCTACAACTGATAGTCAACTTCCCTTTCACCTAGATCTCAACTGGGTCTCCACTGGATCTGACATGCATGGAACTACTAATAGTAAATCCTCAGTTTCATGTGAGATCATTGATTGTGAATGAATTAATATTTAATTCACTTGATCTCTCACTAGTGTATCTAACAGTTACAACTAGCACAACTGAGTCTAACTCACTTAACTGAGTTAAATTGTTTACAACCTGCATTAAATAATGCACCATTACACTTCAAACTTTGTTACAACTAGAATTACTCTGCGCCTCACCAACTACCTCTAACTTGAAATTCATGAGTTAACTGAGTTTATCACACTCAGTTAAATATTACAAGTTATTTTGATATTAGATTACATTTTATTTTCCATATTAATTAAGGGATAACTAAAATAGACAAGCACCAAATTTAGCCCTATGGGCCCCACCCTAGTGTAGGTGTTGAATGCACTAGGCATGAGTGATGAAATTTTCTGGTTGAATTTCAACAATATCGAAGTTCAACATGAAATTTGTGTAAATTTGAAAAATTATAAGTCGCTTACTCTTTATAAAGCACCTTTTTCCATTTGTTTGGAGAAGCTCCCCTTATCTTTTGTCTTCATCCCTTTCATCGTCCCAAATCATCGCACCTGGTCTGTTGTTGACCTACTTGATGTACTCACTAGCATAATAGAAAGACTCATAAAATATGTGCCCCTCTGCCATAGGCCCCTCAGGTTTTGCCCTTTGTCGAACAAAACCTTTCAATTTCTTCATGTACCTCTCTAAGAAGAACATCCAACGACAAGAAACCACCCCAACTAATTCAACCTCATATACTAGGTGGATTAGAAGATGAACCTGCAATTCCATGAAACTTGTCGGCAGTTCCTTCTCAAACATACAAAAATTCTCAACTATCTCTTGATGCCACCATGGAATGCTAGCCACACGAATCTCCTTTGATGTGATCCAGCGTACAAATGCAGATAATTTAGATATAGAATGTCCTAAGTCTTGGGGGAAGTCATGTTTCACACACCCAAGCATGAACAAAAGATAATGACACTGAAAAGTTATAAACACATGCAATAATATACAAAATTAGCTATGTTTTATGATCCCTGAATGGGATAAAATTTACTAATATAAAAAATAATAAAATCATGCTTTTGACATTATACGTACTCTTAGAATATTCAAACGGTCACTCAATTTCAACTCCGAAAAATGGTCATCCACAGTGAAGTAGTGTCGTATTGAAGACCCATATTAATATGGCACCCATTATAACTTTGCCAAAGAAAGATCATCTTTTTTTAAAATCCATGGGACATCACCTTCTTTGAAATACCAAATAGAGGTACTAGTTGCCTTTGATGCTGTACTTTCTAATCATATTGGCCAATGTTTCTTTTTATTTTTTGAAGTAATAAGATCTTTCCTAACAGCCAATGTGTCACTTTTTTTCGATGATATGTTCCTCCATAAAGAAGATGAAATTTTTTTAAATATATGAATGGGATCTAATAAGTGGGTAATATTAAGATGCTCCCAATATGGGAGGTTATAAAAGATAGATTTCCTTTTCATCCCAATGGGAAATTTATCAACATAAGTGTCGAAGAATTCTGGATCATCAGACATAGGCTCTCCATTTGAATCAAACATTTCTATGAACTCCTTCTCTTTCTCTCTCTCATATGCTCTAAGCCATTCAGATAGTGTTGTTATTATAGGCCTTTGGGTTCTCTCTCGTTAACCATTGAAAGTGGATGTTACTCTTCTATAAGGGTGTTCTTCTAAGAAGAATACCCTGGAGCAGTCATACAATGGCTTTCCTAGGTCCTTGGACCATCTAGCTTTTAGATAAGGTCCACAACATTTACATCCATAATACCTTTTTATTACAAGACCTACGAAATTATTGTATACAAAATGCATGACATGTTAAATAATATCACGAAGATCAGAACAATTACAACTAATTAAATAACTAATATGTGAAGAATATTGTTACGTATATAAAAAAATTAATAAACATGTAATTTACCAGAGAAAAATCCTAAGCCTGGATAATCATGTGTCGTATAAGCATATATGCCATACAACATAAAACTCTTCTATGCTATGATGGGTCTTCATACAACGTATACATTTATCCCATCCCATAATTCCTTCAATTCATCTACTATTGGTTGTAAGTAGACATCCATATTCTTCACTTGTCTTCTACCAGGGACTATGAGAGCCAACATAAGATGTTCATTCTTCACAGAAAACCATGGGGAAATATTGTTATTGATCACTACTACAGGCCAAACAGAATAGTTGGTGTTCTTGAGGGAATATGGGCTGAAGCCATCCATGGCTATGCTGAGTCATAGACTTCGTACTTCATCCTTGAATTTTTCGGGCCATGTATTCTCTATATGCTTCATGTCTATTGAATCTGTTGGGATTCACATAACTCCCAACTCACTCATATGTGAGGCATGCCATCCCCACAACATAGCTAATTCTTTGCGACAAAAGAGCCTTTGAATCCTTGGAACTATAGGCATGTGCCTCAATATCTTAAAAGGAGGACCACGTGATTTACCCTTCCTTTTTTATTTATCAGACCTATCATGCCCACATTTCAGACATATCTCTTTGTCTGCATATTCTCCTCTATATAGAATACAATCATTTGGACATGCATGAAATGATATGTACTCAACACCCAACATTTTCAACAATTTCTTTGCCTCTTCGCAGCTATCGGGAAAGACATTATCACTTGGAAGAACCTTATCTTTGAATAACCTGTAGTTGGTCATGAACAATATTAAATTTACATTACTACCGATAATTATTAACGTTCATAAAATTGACCATTTGTAATGTTTATTGTGTGATTATATTTCTCAAAATGTAAGGGACTTGATGGTCAATTACCTCAAAATTTCCGAGAAACATGCATTCGACAAGCCAAAATTTTCTTTCAAATTGTATGGTAAAATAGTTGTCCCCAACCTGGTAGACTTTGAATGACTACTAGGTCCAAATAGAGGGGTGGTGGAAGAAAATTTAAGGCTTTCGAAAAAGGTATCAACGATATGAGCATCATCCCCTAACTGGTCATCGTTCTAGAATGCATCTAACAACATTTTCTCCATGGCAGTTGTATCCCTTAATTAACCATACATACCAACCTCTATTTGATTGCCTCCATTGCCATCTTATGAAGAACTACTATTGTTGTAGTCATTCCTAATTGGTGAATCTCGACGTAGTGGGAATTGAAAAGGTGGTTGATTCAACCATTCTTGGTATCATTCCTCTCTAAGTTTTTCACTTAATTCATCATTCTCTCAATTTTAAATTGTCGTGGGGTGCAACGGAAGATGGTAGGTAGGTTGCTCATCATCACTAGAATCCTAATATTTTCAAAAAATATATTTGAACATGATTGGTACAAAATCAATGATATCAATTAATAAGCATATCAACAATGCATGATTAATTGGTTTGATGTTGAAATAATTACATTAATATACCAAACAATTATTAATACCATCATTGTCCCAGGATTATGGCTAGAAGATGGCACGTTACAATTGGCAAGGTGAAGCGACTGTCCATTTTCTTCTGCCAACTGCGCCTTGCGGTATGTTGCTCTTGATAAGAGATTCTGAAGTTTTGGAGCAGTTTGAATATTTTGTGCATCTAAACTCGATTCTGAATCTGCATGAACCTAAAAATATATATACATTAATTTTATTCAATTGATTGACATGGATTAAAAAAAATTCAATTAGACAATGGAAATATAAATAAAATCTGAAGTAATTACGTTTGGAGATGGATATGGAGAACTCCGAGATGGACTTTGATCAATATTATGGAACAAGCTGGATTTTGAAGAATTTTCCATTTGATATAATTATGATATTTTCTCCCTGCATTTAAGCAAAATAAACAATAAATTTTGGTGTACATACCTAAAAGTAATTTCGATGCCTTAAAAATGGACTTATTGTTATCGGTGCTAATGTATTGTTAACTGCACCGGTGCGTTTCAGTTACTGTGCACCGGTGCGGTTTCATTAACCGACACACTAGTGCTATTATTTAACAAACGCACCAAATATCCAGAAATAAAAAAACACAACTTTATTTTTTTGAAGTGAAAAAAAAAGCAGTAAATTGAAAAATGGGCGGAAAATTATTTTCAGAAATCTAATTTCATAAAAATGTTCTTTAAATAGTAAAAGTTATTCATTATTATATTATTTTTGCAAAAATTTTCAGGAAGATATTTGCACGAGAGACATACCTTGATCAAGAGAGCACGAGAGCACTATGGAGCAGCAAAATAATTTCGAACAACAGCACTATTCAGAGAATCAAAATTTGAAACATCTCATGATTCGTACAAAAACCTTGTAGTATAGTAAATTTGTTAAATTTTATGGTAATAATTGTTTTTTTTTACAGTTTCTATTGGATTTAATACACGCATAGTAAAAATTTTAAATTTTACTGTGCATTTTCATTAAAAAAAGAAAAAGAAAAAAGAAAAAAAAACATTCTTATGTTAAACCCTTGATTCTTCTTGTTTATGAGACTTCACAATTAGGGTTTTTCATTTTTTATTTATAGGGTTTCTATTACAATATATATATATATATATATATATATATATATATATATATATATATATATATATATATATATATATATATATATAACCCGTGGGACCATTTGTAGAGTCAAATCCCAGTTCATGCCGGCCCTTGCATGATTTTTTAAAAAACATATATTTTTTAATCAGTGTGCACTGTTTAAAATATCACACTGTTGCGCTATTGTAGTATAATGCTTCTCCAATACAGCTGATACAGGGACTTCAGATCTCAAGGGGACTCTGTGGCTGCACTCGGACCATCTGAGACAGGAACAGGCCCACGATGAGGTGCTTATAGACAAAAATCGCAGCCTGCATATCTGCAACATCGATTCTCAGGTAGGCTCGACTCCATATCAAGTGTTCATTAAGCCTCCTGTAGGTAATAGCTTTATACTATGGATTCGAACAATAGATTCAATACTACATCTGAAGGAAGCAATCCAGACTAAGGCGGGTTACCCAGTTCATGCACAGTCTCTGATTTTTGGGGGGAAAGCTTTAGCTGACCACTGCTCTATTAATGAATACTCCATTGTCACTGGGTCTTCCATCTGCCTCAACCTCAGACTGAGGGGTGGAATGATGGGCCAAAACAGGGCACATGGACCCTCCATGGGCGCAGGTGCATCCAAAACAGTACCCACAAAAGGTTCTTACAGGAATATATTACAGGGGGACAAAAACACTCCCACAGTACCTGTCACCCCTGCTGAAAGTTCCCCCAAGCCATATATTGTAGAACTGCAAGACAACGTGCCTGAAATAAACATAGACAACCTAGATATTGATATGCATAGAACTGTTTACGAATCCCAAGCAATTATAGGCAGATTCAACTGCTTCTGGCCCAAACCAATGGAGCTGTTCCATTGGATTTTTACAAACTGGACCATGGAATGTGAAATACACCTATGTTCTAAGGGGTTCTTCATTGTCAAATTTTCATCCACTGAGGTCAGAAATGCCATTATCAGTCAGGGACCATGGTTCTGGGGCTCCACGGGACTCTTCATTACACCATGGTTCCCAAATTTTGATGCCAATTCCATGGAGGTGACTAAAATGCCGGTCTGGGTAAGGCTCTACAACCTCCCGCTACATTTTTGGAATGAAAATGTTCTTGGCTGCATTGGAAACACCCTTGGCAGATACATTAAAACAGACACCCAACGCCTGGAAGAACGCATATTCACCTTCGCACGAATCTGTGTGGAGGTTGATTTGAGCAAGGGACTCCCAGAGTCCATTATGCTGAACAACAAACAACAGAGATGGACACAACATTTAGACTATGAGAACACAGCCTTCAGATGCCGGATATGCAGGTGCACAGGACACCTACAAAACTCATGCCCGGCAGCAAAAAGGGATAACAGGAAAAAGAAGAAAACAGGCAAAGCGGCAAAAGGTTGGCAATTCCCCTCTGAAGAGCCAGAACTACAGGAAGAAGAGGTGGAACCAACACCACATGAGAATCAACAAACAAATACTTCCTTGGGCACACAAGAACAGGAAATGCAAGATCCTCTTGACACCACCACAAAGACTCAGCAGGACATGGTACCTGGAACACTAGACAGTGGGGGATACAAAAGAACACATACATCAAACACATCTGACTCTGATAAGGATCATGGAGCACCAACAGAAGAAAATTAGCTTGTCCTTATCGAGACCGAGCCAACACTTGGTGCTTGGCGTAAGGTTGAAAAGAAGAAGGGGAGAAAATCTTAATTGTATCACCTTTGCTTTTTTATTTGTAGCATTTGGATGTCTTTGGACATATACCAGCTCATACAACATGTAATTTTGTTTTCTCATAAATAAAATTACGAATTTTTTCTTTGTGAAAAAAAACAAAATGACGAAGCTCGATAATATTATTTCTTATCTAAGACAAGAAGAGCGTAAAATATTGATGGAAAATTGCAAAAGGATGAATCAGGTGAATGAAAAAATATTATCGATCCAATATGACTTTTTGTTTTGAATTTTCATTAATAATGTACTTTAAAATATTAGATAACATGTTTCAAACAATCTATTAATTCACATATATTTAATGTTCTACAGGGACCAACAACGAATAAATGAAATGTTTTTCTAAGAAAAGAAAAAAAATAGAACATGCAAATGAAAATAAATTACTCCTTAGCTCATCTAGAGTGGTGTTGGAGGTTAATGAAAGGGGGGAAAAGTTTTACAAAAAATTGAGGGATCTAGTGGAACAACTGTATAAACATTATTTCCACTTGCAATACAAAAATCAATCCAATGATTCCAAGAACCAAATTTTATTTAAACTACAGGATGAGTTTCCAGATAATTGGTCAATGAGACATGTCAGACTTTTAATAGCAAAAACGTACAACAATAAAAATTAATGAATGCAAAAGTAATACTTCTTTAATTTTTTTTCTAGAATTATATGTATATATTACTACAAAGAAATCATTTATAAATATCACTTTTTTTATATCTAATTTTCAAACATCAATATAAAAATTAAATAATTTATTGTCATGTTACATTTTCAGGAATATTATGAAAATCTCAAAGGATGAACGAGTTGATATCATAAATATGCCAGTAGGAATGTCCAAAAAGGTGTACAAGGAGATGGTCAAAGAAATGGGCATAATTTCATCGCACAAGGAGCCATCTCAACAAAAACGTGCTTCAAATGTAATAAAAAATAAATAAACAATTAAGCATTAAATATTAATTTTCAAGTATTTTTTTGTAGAAAATAAAAGAAAATGGAACCCATTCAGCACATAAAACATGACGACAAGGAACAAAAGGGTTGATATCTTTGTTTGTGAGTAATTGTTATTTCTTTATAGAATAAATGTGCGAAAATAATGATTCTGTTTTTGGGTATTTATATAGTTGCGATTTTTTTTTTTTTGGAGGGGCTTCATTGAATTTTCTGGCCGACGTAATTTGCGAGAATAAGTTCGGCCGAAATTATATAAAAAATTTGGACAAACTTTTTTGTTGTTAAAACTAATGGGACAGAGCAGCAAGAAACAATTCGACCGAACTATTACAAAATTTTAGCCGAACTAAAACGTATGCAATTATGCTGTAGCTCGTCTCTGAACACATTTCTTCAAATTTGGAATGATTAAACTCCATCAAACTTTATGAATTAACTTTTACAACCAATACAAGGATTTTCATAATTCAATCTACTTTCAGGAAATATAACCTTTATGGAATTCCATGGATATTTACTAATTTGAATTACTTTTCTAATAAAATGGGTGCAAACAATTTCTGCAGGTCATTATGATTCAGTGAAATCAAAATTTTGTATCTTCCAAAATACACTGTAAAAAAATTGAAAAAATTATGGTGCATTACATTGGTCCGTCGTCTATAATGGGTAGTTTTTATATTTTTAGTTTATAACTAATATGTTGAGAAACTTCACGCAAGCCGAAATGTATTAAAAACATGCATTTTTTTCATATTGGTTCAGTTCAAAAAATTCTAGTAAGTAGACTTTGTCTAGATTGTTGTAACACATTTTTTTCTCAAAAACACAAAGTTTTCAAAGAATACACCAACGCGTTTCAACATGACTTTTTATGAATCCTTTGATTGTTAAATAACACACACTCAAAGAAATGTTAAGTTGACATATCAAATGTGAATAAAAAACTCCAATAAATAAGTAAATAGAAAGCTAATAAAATTTCTCACAAGTTTTTTGTTATCGTAAAATAAAATTCTAAACAGAAAAATTGCAATGGCTTGTAAAAAGTTGAAGAACTTCTAAAAATGATATTTTTTTCTCAAAAAAGGGAAAAAAGTGTAACCCAACTTCACATTTTCACTAACTAGATTTCATTTTTGTATATTTTAATTTGTTTTACAACAATCATCACTGAATATATTCAAACATGTGCTAACATACAAAGAAGAACAATCAGAAGAATTGATTGACATTAGGTTAAATATGGGTTGTCAGTAAATGTTGGCATATCAGAAATTAATTGTGGAATCTGTAAGCATCTATATTGTTTTACTTAGCTACGTCTATAATTAATAGAACAAAAAAAAATTGTAAATTAAATCTATGATTTGTTATGGGGTATAAAACTTGCAGGAAACAAAGTATGGAACTGTGCCAACAAATGAATTGTTGAGAGATGGAATGAAATTTGGTTTTGAAAGAATGTGTATAGTTCACGAGTCAATTCTTGTTGTGGTACATTTCTTTTCGATTTACATTGATGTATATTATTTAATATTTCAATTTTCATTATTCTCACCAATGTATATACACTCAGTACACATTATTTTTATGTTTGTAGATGGAACTAGAAGAAGAATAAAACAATCAACACAATGAACAAAAAATTTCTTCAAATAACCCAAGTCATGGAAGTAGCTCAAGCAGTGACAACAGTTCCGGCAAGGAATGATGATCAATATGTTTGGATATCAAAGCAAGGAATTGTATTTTTTGAAATATTTGTCTGTGAAATCAGACATTTTGTTTAATATAATGGACATAGTGTCCCAATTGAAAGAGAAAGGGATACCAATAACTATCCCATTTTGTATGACAAAGAGTGTCTTATATATATATATATATATATATATATATATATATATATATATATATATATATATATATATATATATATATATATATATATACGTTTTAATTTATTCTATTTCATTCTCCATTGTCGCTATGAAATGTTACAACACTGATTAAATATTGTAATGAAGAGATGTGAAATCTGATGATATGATATAACAAATTAATCCAAACATCACATTCAAATGCACTAATAAAAAAATAATTGATATGAATATTGTTATAAGATGTGTTGAATTTTTATGAATAAATAATTTTTAAAAAATCACAATGATTTCATTGTCACAGGTCAATGTTTCTAGAAAATCCAAAATGAAGACTAGTGTGTGTTAGTTACTGTGCATCGGTGCATTTGTATGATACCGCACACCGGTGCATTTGTACGACCTATGGGCACTACACAAATACTAATACCAATTAGAACACAGGTGGTTTGATATGCATTGCATGCATTGGTACGGTTTGCCTTTAACGACCCGATGCGTTTTAACACCTAAACGACCCAGTGCGTTTTAATACCTTAATGACCCGGTGCATTTTTTTGGGTGACATGCACTGGGACATTGTTAAATGCCTTGGGGTGTTCGAAAATTGTTTTCCATTCCAGTGCTTGGTATGTTTACAGTACCAGTGCATACATGATAAAATGCATTAGTGTGTTCACACATGATGCGCACACCAATGAGAAAAACATCCATAAAAACCTCCGGCCACCTAGTTTTTTTTAGTTGTGTTTAAGTTCTATTAGAAGATCTACCAAAACCTCCGTTACCAAAAATGGATGTTGTAGAAAATGTTTTTTTTGACAATTTTGGCCAATTTTATAACACTGAAAACCTCCTTTATAACCTCCACTAGAGGGTCTTTTCCTTGTAGTGGAAGGATCTCCCCAAGGTAATACACTGGTTTTGATATATCTCTTGTCCAGTATTTCATTTAGGTATAATTTCGACTCTACCAACTCTAACGTAGTCATTTGGTATGGAGTTTTGGATACTAGTGCCAATACCAACAACAATTAAATCGAAAAGTCAATTTTTCTTCCTGTTGGAAATCTTGGGATCTCTTTGGGAAACACATCGCTTAATTGTTTAAATATTGGGTTCTCTTCAAGTTTGTTCTTTTCGACCTTCAATTTCTTAGTCACTTGAAAAAAATACAATTCACACCCCTTCTTGTTGCACCTATTCAACTGCAACATAGTTATTTATATAATTGTTATGAGTTTCCTATTTCCCTGCAGTTTCATCCATTCTTCTCTGTCATTTAGAAACTCAATTAACTTATTGTAGAATTCGACCCTAGTTCTATTGGACAATAACCATTCCATCCTAACTAGGATATCATATGAGCGAAATAGTAACAAATTTAGATATGCAGTTGTGGGGATTTCATCGATAGCAACTGGGCATGACTTCACCACATTCTTAAGTAATTATTTAGTCCTAGTGGATAGTTGAACCAACCTAAATCTTTCATGTTCTATGTGCTACAATGCACACTTCTCTGCAACTCATGGACTTATGTAATTAAAATTTGATCTAGGGTCAACCAAAATTGAAACAAGCTAGTTATTGATTATACCTTCCATTTCGACCACTAAGGCTTAGTGATCATCCTATCTATTTTCCAATGTTGCATAGATGCATGGTGCTCTGAGCCAAATTTTTTATTGTCTCCACTTCCTGCACATTGTACAATCTCGATCCATTCTTCTGTCACCGAGGACAATCTCTCTTCCTATGGTTTTCTCTACAATTCCAAATTTCATAGGTTCCCCTCCAAAATCCTTGATTTCCTTTCCTATAGGGTGAAAAAACTGATATCTACCAACAATAGTGGATCTCTGTTGAAATTCACCCCTATTAAGAGAGGAAAAATTAGCCTTCTTTTCCCAGGTTTTTTTCTTGCAACTTTCTACCCATTTCCATTAAATCTAGGCTTTCCTTTTCTTTCCAATCAATGCAAAACTTAGTCCCATGCTTGGAATATTCGTAGAAATGCTTCATCTTTAAATGGAATCTTACAAGGTTTTTATGGTCATCAAATTCTATTATGTCTTTGAATGTTGGTGGCAACCCACTAAGTTTCCTCTGAATTCTTATCTTTCCATCCTTGAGGTAGGGAACATGCCTAAACAAACCAAGAATATAGTTGTATATTCTTCAGCGGTCAACTACCCTAGCTTGTGCTCATAAAATTCCTTGGACTTTCCACCATAGTAACTTTTTTATAAGTACTTATTCTTGAAATATCTCTATAATCTCCTCCATGATAACTCCTCCTCTTGAATGTTCTTGACATTGTTCAGGTCTTCCCACTGGATATTAGCTCCACCCTTCAAGCTAAAAATGACCAATCTTGCTTTCATATTCTCAGAGTAATCATGTACTCCAAAATATTTCTTCATTTATAGCAACCATGTTTTTTATTCCTTTTCCTTGTTCACCTCCCAGTCAAATGTAGGAGGTTTTCCTTCTTAAACTCTTCTGCCATAAAATATTTTCCTCTCCTATTATGTTGACAACCGCTTTCGGTAGTTGCATTCGATAATTTCTTATGACTATATGTTCCCCTCCTTAGAGTACTAAGTGTAGCTTCACCTCTCATGGTGTCTTCACTTGTATTTTTATACCTATTCCTAAACATCCTTCCCCACCATTAGTCTTTAATTCGTGCTTTCCAAGTTCTGAGGGACTTTCCTGCCCTTACACCTTCCTAGGTGGTTGGAACCCAGATCATGTTGGATTTGTTTTTGAGAGTATGATATGCTTTGAAATATGATGGAATTTATTTCTATATGCATCTTCGAAGCCACAAAAATCCCTCCATTTCTAGCCTTGTAACTTAGCTCAATTCTTATACATCTAAGGGTGTTCATCCCACTACTAAAAATTGAGCCAATTTTCAACGGTCATTTTCTAGTCTTTCGATGAAGTATCATCACTATAATGAAAAAAGGAGGTCTCAATAAAATCCATTTTAGTTATAGTCATACTATCAACATTTTACAATCGTTGGAATTCCAATGATAGTTATGGACACGTGTATTCAAGGACAGAAGGTGTTTCATGACACAAGCGCTCATTGGAGTTTCGACGCTTATAATCGCCATTCCATAATTTCGTAATACGGATGGAAGCACAATATTGTGGCATCGTATGACCAATGAAATTTGGCATAGATTCATCGATGTTGGTGGATATCCTTTGACGAACATTCCATACCATCCACTCTTCTTATTGAATGGTTGGATGTTTCCATATGTCGTAATATCGATGAAAGTGGGTGTTGCTCAAACAACGAAATTGGATATCCTTTATTGAGGTTTCCATATCCACCATGGTTTCATTTGACCGTTTGAGGGTTGGATTCCATCGTAAGTCTACCGAAAAAACTGAGTATATATATATATATATATATATATATATATATATATATATATATATATATATATATATACACATTAATGAATTCATGATAAAAAATCCTATCATCTATAGTTTTTTATACTGAGTTAGTGACCCCTTCTAGGATAAAGTCTTTGTAGAATTATTCCGATGCTATAAATTTCTTTTCTCTAATTTTCCAAACTTACAAGCATAAGAAAATCTAATTCCATAGCTACAATACGTTAATTCTGCAAAAAATGTAGCTCTATAGGAAATGAAATGAAAAATTTCCAGAATAAATATTGCAAGCCAACTTATGACACATATATATACAAAAAAATAAAAATTAGCAAAAAATCTCATCTTGAGTGGCCCCTCTAAAGGATTGGCATGTGCATTAACTATGAATCACCACCCACCTTTAAGATATAATCATGGATAGGAAAAATCTTGAAGATAGGAGTTAAAAAAGGAAAAATTATTGCAGAGTGTCAACAAAATATATATAAATTTCTCCCTTGAAGATGACGATATCTCTGTGTATATATATGAGTAGGGTACTTTCTCCTCTCATAATAGAGTGAGAGAGGCCCTTGAATCAAGATTTATAGTTATGGTTAAAACAAACTTTTGAGTTCTATGATCTATAGTAAGAGTAGGATCCCAACACACAAATACAAATATTGATCCATTCCTTTGTTGGTTCATAATGTTGAAGTGCAAGAGAACCATGTTTATTGGCATAAGAAAGAGCATATTCCATTGGATTAGATATAGGTTGGTTGTGTTCATTAACTGCCTAGGAAAAATAGGTATAAGAAGTTGTGATGGCAATTCCTTGAATAAACTTCATATGCTTATGGTTATGTTTGACATTGTATTTCTCCAAAAAATTGATAGATGCTTTACTACCATAAATGTCGGAATCTTCTCAGGCTTGCTTCTCATGCAAAACCCACTTAGTGTCCTACAAAATATATTGTGACAATGTGCTACATGTTACTTTAGAGATCTTATTTGAAAACCACACACATATGTATACATATTGGCACATCACTTATCCTCATTAACAATACAAGTGATTTCACAACCCTCTCTAAATTAAACATGAAAAAAAATTAAAAAATTAAAATTGCAATAATTTTACATTTGAGCATATAAAAAGCGTGGATACAGTAATGGAAAACTTTAAAATATGATTGGAAGACTTTAATATTTGGTTCTAGGTCAAAAGATAATATTATGAGTGGAAATATATGCCATTTTAGAGACTCACAATAAATCCCACATGATCTTCCCCAATTTATGATAAGATCATAAGTTTGCATAAGGTGATGCAATAATCTACATGTTGATGAATTTTTTGGTAGAATTGTAATAGTAGGCCCCACTAGTTGATTAGAAGGTTACTGCAAAAGAAAATAATATTTACAACAACAAACAAGCAAGGAGAAACTAGGGTCTTGATAAAGAAAAAAAGACAAAAAACCATAACTTACACTTCTTAATGGATCTTAGTAGAAGAAGGAGGTATTGGCTTTAAGAATGTCACACATAAAACATGAAAATATAATTGAGACTCTATAAGTAACAAGGCTTTAGAACTAACTCGAAAACTAAGTGAAAGAAGTAAGTAGGGTTTCAATAAACAAGGGAAGAGTGGGACCTATAGCTTACACTTAGTGATGAATCTTAGTAAAACAAGGAGGTTGTGTTTCCAAGAATCTTGCATGCAAGACATGAGAAAAAACTCTACAAATAAAAAAACCTTAGAACTAACTCACAGAACTAATAAAAAACCATTTTTAGATATACTTGATTACTTTAATGAAGGAAATCAAAGCATTTTACAAACAACACAAAACCAATAATAAGAAAAAAATGTGGGGAAAGAAAGAAGATTCTATTAAAGTGGAAAATATTGCATCACGTTCCATAACTTTGAGTGGTGATATAGCTTTGAATCATTTCTCCTTGGGTTTTTTCCTCTTAGAGTCTCTCTCGTTTACAATGGTCACTTGATGGAATCCCTAAAAATCCTCTAAAGGTCATGCACACTTCAAAAAAAAAATTTACATACATAAGGCTGAGTAGTGACGGTAATGCAAGACATATATGAGAGAATCACAAGATTATATTAATTATAGTTATAATTATAATTATATATATCTATATATATAGCTTAATTTTTGGAAACAAAATATATTTTTCACATAGGAAAATTCAAGGGGTAGAAATCTTGGGTAAATGGAACAAAATATAGTGTTATTTAATTAAGAAAGACTCTAGCGAGTTGTCTAAGTAAACTCGAAAATGCGGTAACACATTGTTTACATTATAATCAAAATTGAGTTTTAAAAACTCAGGTTAATCACTATTTATATAATCAAAACTAAGTATTAACAACTTAGGCTAAACAATACTTACATAGCCATGATTGAGTTTTCCAAACTTTAGTGAAATGGCCATCATCGTAACTTGCTAGTCATAATCCTTCTATCAAGCAACCCTACAAAAGAAAGGAAAAATTAAAGGGAACCTTTGTACCTGGGAAGTACATGTATACATATGAAGGAGTGTTGAGTTAACTGGACATAGGGTCGAAAGCCTAACCTAAAAAAACTAGAGGAAGGAATTTTTCTGCTAGCATGTGACTTCTAATTTTTACAGTAACCTATAATTTGAATTTAAGTATTTCATCATAAAATTTACCTGGTAAGTTTTTCCTAGACTTTCAAAACTCTCAATACCTATTCGGAGATATTTTAAATTCATTATTGTAACAAATTTCAACAAGAGAAGGAATTTTTTTTAAAAATATAACTCTTTCTCACTGAGTTCATAAGTAGAACTATGTGCAAAAATCACTGTGTGTATACAAAGATGAATAGTATAATTACCTAATTGTAATTATCATTTCCTATGGTAACCCTGATGCTAAGTCATTAAGGATTAGCCAACAGACACTTATTTCTTTGAAAAACTACAAGGAATCCATCACACAACCCATATAAATTTAGTGATAAACAATTGGGGTTCAATGACCCAAATTGATAGCAATACTACACTAGTAATTGAATAACAATATGCGATAATATTTGATAGAATTGGTATAAATTAGTGACTGAAGAGACTGAAGAAAAACTAGGAATAAATAGATCGTAACTTGAATGGAAAATTCTTGAGAGTCTTAATAAGAGCCACTTTTGAGTTAAAATGTTTTCCTTTTCTTGGGAAAGGCCTACTTAAAAAAAACCATGAGGATATAGGTTAAAACCTTTAGCTTTAACAATTAAAAACCCTAAGAAGATTTTTAGTAATGAAATGAGTAACCCTCTTATTAAAATGAAGACAAATTAATATAATAACTAAACCCAGCTTCTACTGGAGGTGTCCCAAAGACAAATTTGAGAGAACAAAGAAAATACTAAAACAACTACGGTCAATGTCAAGGACTGTAGTAATAGAAGTCGCATATTACGGCTTAGAGGAAATTTAAACAGAATCCTCTCACTGAAGGAAAAGAAAAGGAAAACAAAAGAGAAAAGGAGCTTATAGGAAAGCCTTATACAAACTAGTCAAGATTCGAATGTTCCCTGGTCAACTTGCAATCATGAATGAATTTTGATAGCAACTAACGAAGAAAAGAAGGTAAAGGATACATATACTCTAAAAAAATAGTAGGAATCTTTGATAGCCAATTGAAAAATATATATTTTGGTAAAGGGACAATAGTTACTTATGGCTTTGCAACATGAAGACATGTTCTTAGGTAAGACAACCACACTGCAAGTGTAGAATTCCATCAAACTCAAAACGACCACTATAAAACAAAACCCTAGGCATGTTATAGAGGAGAGCTAGCTCCACAAAGGAGAACCTGCAACAAATGATGAACATAAGGAAATTATATTTTTGATGTATTTTGTCCATAATATATAATAATATCATTAGGACATGCATCTATAGCTTGATACTCCATTCCAATTTTTTTTCATAATGGCATATATAAATCCCAGTATGTGCGAGGTAAAATATTTGACAATCGTAACAAAAATTTACCTAAGAATTTACAACATAAAAAATCACTATTTAGCGTAAATAATATTAATCATAAATATCAAATTCTTATTTTACACATTAATTAACACATAAAAATGAAAAAAAAATCAACCTTTATGTATAATATGTGATGAAACATATTACATAACTTAGGATTTGTGTCATGCAAGTGTTTTAAAAACCATTCAAAACCCTTAAGTTCACCAACAATAATGTAGCAGAGAGAATATTTTCTCTTGAGCATTCATATAGTGGTGTCTCTACCTTTTATAGTAGAGCTACATCAAAAATAATATCATTGTCCTCATCATGATCATTGAACGGTCAAGTGAAAAAGTCTTGGATTTATTCATTTGTCCCATCATCTTGAACTATGTTATTATTGTCATCTTATTCCATAAGATAATTAACTTGATCTTCAATATTTTCTCTATGTTCCTCATGTTGCACAACATCATTTCTACTACTACTTTGCACATTTGAACACCTAGCAGGGCCATCTTGACTTTATAATTACAAACAATCATGCAAAATTAATGTGCATAACAAATATTATAACAACATAAAATTTTACAAATATGATTAATAAAGACTATATAATGAATATATAGTTTACCAAGGGACAATATTCCTTCAGTCCCCCTTCAATGTGCCCATGTTTCCTACAATGTCGTTTATTTATTTATTCTAAAACTCTTTTGAGACGCAAGCTCTTGCAATTAGTGCAAGGGAAATAACATCTCCCATCATCCCCTTGATTTTTTTCCCTACTAATTTTTTTTACATTCTTCCCCAAAAAACAATTATGTGATGATTATGTTATAAAATTGAGTGGTGTATTAGATATATTATATTTTTGTATGCATTTGATATATATATATATATATATATATATATATATATATATGCTTGACAAGAAGACCTTATACACTTTTAGAACTATTGTAGTTATAACAAAAATGTCACAATGTCTCCTAAATGAAACATATTTTATGAATTTATGTACTGTTAGAATTGACGTTCGTCAACCAAGTCAATATATACTACTTTAAAAGTGTTTTATCATTTGAATATCTCAATGGATATAAGTTCCCTCATTGTAACTATGACGGATTGGTATTTTCGTCAGTATTGCGACAACCATATAAAATCATCGCAAGAATAACGACTTTGAATAGTTCAACATAACACCAATCAACACGACATAATTATAAAAAATAAATAAAATAATTTTTGATAGTGTTCTTCTAATTTTCTATGGTACAAATAATTTTAGTTGTGCCATCATACTATTTCCTCAAAATATATTCCCATATGTAGCAGTGTCCAGTTAGGGGATTATTCCTCGACCCTCTTGCAACTGATTCTTCTTCCTACAAGTGGTGTTCATCAGGGTTTTGCCACGCCGATTTTCTTCTCAACCATTATTCCCATGTTGTTCTTTGATTTCTTCTTATTTTATGTGTTCTTACATTCACATAATTGTCAACCAATAAAAATATAATTAAACACATTTACCCATGAACTTGGTAAATATTCCATAAGAATATAATTGTGAGGCTATATAAAACACGAGAATTCAAGTTAGTATTCATAATCAAATGATATAGGCAACACACATTACACAAAACCAACAATCACTAGAAATAACTACACTCTATAATATTGGTCCAAATCTAATCATTTCAGAGCCCATTCAGGTCCACTGTTGAACCATGCTCTGATATTACCTTGTAACAAAATTGTAACAAATTATCATACTACATTAGAGTCCCAAAATGATCTCTAGAGGTCTAATATAGAACCTCCTACTCTGATATCACTATGAAATTATCCCTCCCACCCATTTGGAATTTCCCAATCCAAGTGGGAGGTGTTACTTTTCCCTAAAAAATGTCCATAATTTCCTCATGGAAATCGGGTTAAAAATCTTCCTTCCTAAAGTTTGTGAAAATTCCAAGATCTAGATCTAGAATCCCTATTGTGATATGTTGAACTACTTATCCTACTTTCAAATATGATTTAACAATTTATTTAATGATTACTTCTTAAAATATCAAATAATTTACTGAAGCAACCTTCACCCATTAAAATATTTGTGAAAGCAGAAATATGAGCAAGAAAAATAACACACACACACACAAGATGTTGTTTTTTTTGGACAAACGTCCCAAGAAAAACCCAATGAGGTAAAACCGATGCAACATATCTAAGGGTTTTATTATCAAGCAATAGTTAGTCTAAATAAATCTATGAATGTATCTCTAGAAAATTCAATTACGGAGAATATGATTGACAGATAGATTAGTGAGGATACCTCACACTATCACTGGAAATCCCGGCTGATCCGGCCACTGAATGATGTGCCTCTGGCAGGATATGTGTTGTCTCGACGCATTCAAAACACGGTGCTAATGTCAACCCTCCTGGGCATTACATCACTCAGCTAGTGAATCAATTTTCTTTACAAAAATTTTGATATTTTCCTCCGAGTCTCACACCTCGACTTCCGGCTTCTTAAATCGATCTTTCATTAAACCCTTGGATTTCCTTTGCCCCTCTATGCTACCTCTATGTAGCCCTGCGTGGATCTACGCAGTCCCAACGTGGCTCTGCATCAGCCTCTTTGGCTCTGTGTAGTAGCTACTGGATCTCTTTCTTCCCTTCTCTGCTGATGATTCTCCGGCTGAGAAATATTACTCTCTAGATATTGTCTCTGTCCCTCAATACAATGAAGAATCACTTAGATTTGGTTTTCGTCTTGAGCACTACTCACTTCATAAAATTTGATCACTTGATCCTTCCGATGTATCTTATAAATCACCCTCAAGCCTTCCTTTATAGTCTTCCCTTTGAGACTTCAATGACTGAGATTAGATATCCAATCAACAACTAATATTATATTAGACTTGATATGCTTTTTCTAGAATTTTCACCCACAATTTACATTAATACTCATTAATTATTTTAATTTCCTAAGTTAGACTTAGGTTCCTTATTAAAAATAATTAATTTTTCTTATAAAACTATTTATGGGTGGAATTTCCCAAAACAATTTATGGTTATTTGTAATGCATGTGTCTAAGCCTCTCCACAAATTTTGAGACTTGGAACACATCTGATGCTAACAAAAATCAACACTCCCTCTCAATGAGGAATGTGCTCTAATAGATATGCCCTGATGCACATTGCTCTGACTCTGAAGCATATCCCTTTGCGCTGATGATGTCTGACATGCTGCCCATCAATCACTATGCTTCTGCTGCACTGTAATGCTACTGACCCTGCCACGATCAATAATCCATTGATACTGCAACTCTCTCTCAAATTTTGCATCTACTGTTAGCACTACCATTGCTAACTCTACACTGAAACTTAGTTGCTAAGAGAAGCAAATTAAAAAAATCCATGAATCTGAGCAAGTGTTGAGGATGCATCTCGATGTTGAAACTCTGATTGTTGTTAGTCCCATGTTTTCCCTCTGAAGCACTGTGCTGCTGCTTCTCTGCATTGCATCCCTCTGCGCTGCTGCTACTTTGCACTGCGTCCCTCTATGCTGTTGCAACTCTACTCTGCGATGCTAAGATGTTAGCAATGCTAAATACTACATCGGTCATTTCTACACCAACTGAAAACTCCTCTAGCCTGCTACCGCTGATTTTGGGTACTTATAAGAAGTTATGATTCGAGAGGTGGAATCCTCAAGGATCCTACCCAAGTGAAGTTCATTTGAACTTACATCTCAATGTTTCCCCATCTCCCTCCTAGATATGCATGGGAACTCATGGCGTACTCATCCTCATCGATCTTTGTGGTTGCAGCCTTCGGATATTTGAGACATATTTCTTATGTCTCCTCTGCTGCTATTTCCCTTTGGATGCAAGGGCTACATTTTCTTCCTCCTCATGCTTCATCTTTAATCCACTGCCATTGCTACGATCAAGTTTGTACTTGACCAAGTCTCTCCTTAGCTTTTCTTGCTAAAGAGTAGTCCACATATCTTCCCATCCTGGCAAGGTTGCTCTACCCAAGATGCTCTAGAAAAATACTTGCCAATCATAAGTGGCTGCATTCAATTCACGTCTCACCATCTATGTAGGAGAAGGGGTAGACCCCACTGCTTCTAGTTGGTCATGAATCTCCTGAAGTCTTGACATGAACAAAATAATATGTTCGCCCTTTCACATTTATGCCATCCTCAGTTTTTTCTTAAGGTACATCTTCCACTACTTGAAATATCCTTCATATAATGTGTCCAAGACTTCCCACATCTACCTAGAAGTATATTTTCCATCTATATGGGACACTATGTGATCTTTGACTCCATTCAGGAGCAACCTGTTTACCTTCACCATATCATCCTTGTACTGCTTCAAAAAATCTGGATCTTTAGGGAAAACTACCGTGTTCGTCACAAAGAGCTTGAGATCATATCTAGAAGACAAGTGATTCTTTCCTTCCAGAGCACGTAGTTGGAGGCTACCTCCAACTGGTCCTGATCTTTAAGCCAGTGAGCTTCCATGGCCATCAAAAATTTTGAATATGCTCATCGTCTTCCCCTTCTGTGCAACACTAGACAGGATTACGCACCCCTTGTGGAGCTTGTAAATTTGGTGCTCAGATCTTGGAAAATACTAAAATTCCCTGGCTAGGAACTTCTTGAGGAAGATAATTCCCTCACTATACTGATTTTTCTTCTTTTGACGACTTTCCACCCAGCAAAATCAAAATCTGCCGATAGAAACTGCATCCCACCAATGTTGCGTTGAGGATCTATGTTGCTCCCTCTTCATTGGAAAGATTCCAATCTTGAGAACTTACCTCTTCGTCGACTCACTCAGAGAGAGACCTTCCCGGAATTTTTAGCCCTCCTGGCCTAGACTTCGTAATCCCTTTGGGGATTCGAATTTTTTCTTTTTGCAACTCTTCAGCCTATGCCTCAACACTGAATCTGCTCTTCCTATTTCAAAATACACGCTTTGATACCATGTGAAAATTTTCAAGTTCTAGATCTGGAATCTCTACTGCGACAAGCTAAACTACTTCTCTTACTTGCAAATATGATTTAACAAGTTATTTAAAGATTAATTCTTAAAATATTGAAGCATTTACTGAAACAACCTTCACCTAATAAAATATTTGTGAAAATAGAAATATGAGCAAGATAAATAACACACACACAGGACACCATTGTTTTTAGACAAACGTTCCCGGAAAAACCCAATGCGGGAAAACTGATGTAACAGATCAAAGGTTTTTATTATTAAGCAGGAGTTAATATGAATACATCTTTGAATATCTCTCCACACAATTAAATTACAAATAATATGACTGACAAAAGATTAGTGAGGATACCTCACACTATCACAAGAAATCTCGGCTGATTCAACCATTGAATAATGTGCCTCTGGTAGGCTCTATGATACCTCCGCATAGTCCCAATTTCAACCCTCGTGGGCATTGCATCACTCAGCTAGTGAATTGATCTGCTTCGCAAAAATTCCCATCTCTCCCTCCTAGTCTCACACCCCCGCTTCTGACTTCTAAAATCGATCTTTCAGCAAACCCTCAGATTTCCTCTAACCCTATGTGCATCCTCTGCATGGCTCTGCGCTGTCACTGTACAGTCCCAGCGTGGCTCTGCATGGATCTGAATTAGCCTCTCTAGCTCTACAAAATAGTTGTTGGATCTCTCTCCCCCCTTCTCTACTGATGATTCTCTGGATGAGAAATATTTCTCTCCAGATATTGTCTATGCCCCTCTGTTGTGGAGGTAAATCCCCTCTGCGGATAGAGGTGATCCCTACTAGCCCAGACCGGGTCTAGCAACAATCGTTCACACTATAGTGCAGGTTCCTAATTGAAAATAAACCAACTAGCGATGTAGGCTTACCTGAAATCCAACGCTGTTGCTTGTAGAAGAGGTAGCGCTCCCGTTCCTTAGCTTTGGCAGATCACGATCCCCACGATCTTCGTGATAGGACACCTACACGCGCGAGAAAAAAAACAAACGCAAGCGTAAAATCCAGTAGATGCAACTATATGTCAGTCAGAAAAGAAATAACTCATCATCATAAACAACAACAAGAGTGGAACCATAACCAATAGTCGCTTATTATTAATCAATCAAAGGAAGAATACAACCATAGTTCTGACGCTGAATTCTCCTTCGGCGGGTCACCAGCAGAACACGTCTCGAAAAATCCTGTCAAGGATGGGACAAAACTCTCTCTTCGGATCTTGAAAATAGTCTCCTTTCTTGGATTTGGCCTTAAGGGAATTATGGAGGCTCTTGCAGCATAAGGCTCTTGGGAATTTGGGAACTTGAAGACTAGCTTGCCATGGAGATGGGCAAGCTTTTATAGATGGAGGAAGGGGAGTTGGGATCCCTATAATCATGGGATTGGCCCTATCCTCAAGGAAGCTTCCATGAGAGGTGGCAAAACACTTCCTCTACATGGAAATCTGGAGCCAAACCTCCCAACTCGAGATAGATTCCAATTCATGAATTGGTTAGGATGAAACTTCCGCCATTTATTTTTAAAAAACACTCCTTAAATTGGCTGGCGCGAGTGTGACTCTGGGACAAAGTGCCAATTGGCATGACCTCTTTGAAGGATTTTCCCCATTGGCGCGGGTACTGAACTATCTGCCCGCGCCAATGCAAAAAGGGCCATTTTTAGGGTTTTTCACAAGGAGATGTCTTCAGGGCAATGAAAGCTCTTGTTCAGAGGGATGTCATGAAAGTGATTTCAAGCCATGTTACTACTCACAGGTCATGAAATGAGCCCTCTAATGTGCGGGACGGGGATTTCAGGGACGGTGAAAAATTACTGTGTAACAGATGCCCCCTAAAGCATGAGGCCCGAGAGAGAGAGAGGGGTGAAATGCTTTACGAGAACGTGTCCAACTAAAAAATCCGGCATCGGAGAACCTGCGTGGAGAAGTACAACTGATATCTCAGATACATGATATGTATGCGGTATGGGCGCAGCCATCCATAACAGAGCATACAATAATCCAGATCCAAGGCATGGGCGCAGCCATCCAGTGAGGATCGATAAATAGACTCAGGTATGGTCGCAGCCATCTAGTAAGTGAGTCATGTAGCCAATAATAATAATCCACAAAATCGCAGCCTGGATTACAACAGACAGGAATCCAGGGTCTTGCGCTCCATCTCGACCCGAACAAAGTACAAGTTCAAGCATGCGAATATGTGAGCTGAAGTCAAACATGCAAGAACATCGTCTGATTACCAGCCAATGATGAAAGCTATTAATAGACGCAAGAGGTACCACCAATAATGACGATGGCCCTCAAGGTACTAAAGGTACAATCTACGGCATGTGAATCAATGAGCTGGCGTCGAACACCCATAGTATCACTCGATCGGAGGCCAATGATGAAAACCTCGCGTCGAATGCGAAGAACCTACCATTGAGGCATGCAGGCTCCAAGGCACTAGAAGGGAGTCTCTAGATCAGCTTCCCGGATAATGAGCTGAAGTCGACGGGAAGTGACCTTGACCGAACGTGGGCCATAATGTTTCCCACATCATCGACACGAGACAGAGGAACATAATGTTTTTGCGAATCACGATCATATGAGAATCAGAGGAAGGTTGGTACTTGCAGAGGTCAACTTCTCTTGAACATATAAATGGCACGACAGTGGACTTGGCAGTATTTGACATAAAAAGATCAGAGGTCATAGTGACGAGGCAAAGAGCAGATGATAGGTCAAAAGGGATCACCCAAACCCATGGAGGCAAGTGAAAACGAGATGAGATGTCCCCAACCTGACACGAATGCAGACAAGTGCCATGTTCAAGAGCGACATTTTGCCGACACGACAATGATGCTGGTTCCATTTTTTCCCCACCATTTCTGGCGAGTACCCCAATTATTTTTGATAACAAGCTTGAAGGGGATAGCATATGCTTGTGATACAAGTCCATCCTAGTACGTTTAACGAGCCCTAGGAAGGATAAACTCGAGTAGTGTCATTATGACTGAATCTGATGTCATCAGGGTTTAACGAGTCTGACAAAGGAAGAACTCGGCGTATTTTCATGTTTAGAGAGTTTGAAAAGACAGCTGAAAAGTAAACTCCAATGGTCCCTTTTCGTAAATAGTTCCTCAGATCCGAAAAGGTAGAAAACTATGTTTGAGAAAACCTCCTAGTCGCGATAGGCTAGGGTATTCCTTTTTCGTAAATAATCTATCCCAGCCCGAAAAAGGGGTAAACGTATATTGGGTAGATGTCGTTTCGTAGCCACTTTAACGAGATCGAAACGACAAGGGCCTCGACAATATTTTCATGTTTAGAGAGTCAGAAAAGAGCTGAAAGATGACTCCAAAATGACTTTTTCGTGTTTTTACCGAGTCCGAAAAAGTATAAAATACAACTTGTTTCACCGTTTAAGTTGCGTAAAAAACCTGTTGCTGCACACAGAGGCAAGTGTAAAATCCATTTTCGACAAAATATATTAAAATATTAATAAAAAATGACTTTTAAAACCTAATGAGATTTCAAAAATTTATAAATAAGTCGTAAATGGTAAAAACAAAATTACTTTTACTATTTACCTCATAGGAGAGCAACAATGGTCTGTTGGTGTGCAAACTTCTGACGGCGATTGCGACTAATCTGGGCTACCATTCAGATTCTCGTTCATTCCAGGTAAGAGGCACTTCCCTGTACACCATTTCAATCCATTTTTTATAGTTTTCCATTGCTTATTAGACTTCTGTGGAGAATTTTTTGTAATTTTAGGGCTCCGCCCATTGGCGTAGGTATCAGGCATGGACATGCGCCAATGGCGCAACGCGGTTTCTCGTTTCAAATTTCCAAACAGCTAGTGATTTACATGAAATTCAGGCATAACAGAGATCTAATCAAGCATTTTTTGACCATGTTGATGCAGGCAACCAAGCAAAATGGTTATCGAATGGAAAGAGAGGGAGCATGGGGAAGAGGATGAACAGGCTATGGAGAATGAAACTTGTATGAACGCCCTCAAGAACTGTGGGCTTAAAATTTTCTTCCTGACACCTTGCTTACGAGCTCAACCGGAGCTCATGCAATACTTGATCAGCATATGGGACGAAAACGAACAAGTGTTCAAGTTGCGAGACCAAGTATTAGAACTTGAGGTTTCTGACGTATATTTCATAACCGGACTGTCACGCAGAGGTCCGGTACCCGTCTTGACAGGTAGCAGACCATCTGGAGAGAAGATGGAGCAGGTGATGGCAAGAGTGTGCCGAGGGGCACGACTGGGATCGAGAAGCGGCAAGGTAGATATCCATACTATCCCCGATCTAGCACTCAGAGTGGTGCTACATACCATCACGCGGGCTGCAAGGTCGCAGGCACCGCACGAGACGACCAAGGCCCAACTCCTCCTAGCTGCTGAGTGTATGAATCCAACACTATTTGATTGGGCTACTACAGTGACAACAAATATGAAAAGACATCTCACAAAGTGTAAGCAGGCCAAACTAAAACAGTTTGGCTACAGTTCCATCTTGGTATTGTTCATCCTAGAACGACTACCTATCTTTCAGGGCCAAGGGGCCATAGTAGCTCAGCCGGTACCATGAGAGCCGAGGATGGCTCGCTGGGCAGCACTGATGCCCAGATCAGGAGGAGGCCAACAGATGTCCTGGAGGCCGGAGTTTTTTGGATGGTTACGACGTCAGTTGATTGTGGTCGAGGATTGGCCATATGCAGGGACCGATTTCACTGGAGACCCAGACCTTCCACTCCCGGAGGGAGATGACTGGGACGAGGAGTTGGGTATGATCTCTCTTTTTGATTTTTATGTTTTATGATTTTTTTTTTTTGATAATACATGCTCCTCCTAACAAAAATTTTATGTGTATGTAGATGTCAGCCCAGAAAGACCCACCGGTATGTCTCCTATTTCACGGAGAACTCATCCTGCAGCTGACCCTTAGGTGGAGGGTGTCGAGGGAGGAGAGTTGGTCCAGAACCTCGAGGGGATCGCCCGGGGGATTCCAGACTACGTCCAGCTGGCAGATGTTCCACTGGCATACCATAGACATATGGTGGGAATGCCTAGTCGCCTCCACCATCTTCTGAGATGCTTAGTGCGTGCGGTGGCTTATTATCATGAGCACCACGCAGATTAGACACCTAGGGTTTTATTTCATGAATATTTTTTGAGAGACATGTCGTCTCCGGATGTATTAAGACGAACATGTATATTTTTTTATTTTATGCGACGCACACTATGTAAACATTTCAATACATATATATATATATATATATATACCTATTTCTGGATGTATCTTTCTTTTACATGTGATGTTGTTTTACAAATTGCGCAAATGTCTATCTAGCACCAAATTAGCCACTGCATCTATTAATGTATTCATATGTCTGGGTATGTGTTGATATGTAATATAGTAAAAATTCCTTTCCAGTAAACGAATACGTAGATACAGACGTAAAATGGATGGGTTTCTGACTGAATAATGACCATTAAGTAGTGATACTACAAGTTGTGAGTCTAGATACACAAGTAATTCATGGTTACCAAGGTTTACAGCCTCAGTTAATAATTCTAACACAGCACTATATTCCGCGATGTTATTTGTAGCACATCCTAGACACACACCTTGCAGGTCGACCAACTCACCAGCAGGATCGTAGATTACCCAGGCTGCCGAAGGCAGATTCCTAGTACTGCGGGAGGCACCATCTGCGAAACCAACAAACAGATTGATGGACATCTCCACAATCAGGAAGACTCGATCAACAGAAATATTTTTACGTCGCACACCACACCACACATGCACACAAATGAAAATACACACCTATGTACACACACCACACCAAAAATCACTTCAAGCGTAGTATTTTTTGAGGTACAGCCAATTTCTGGGCAGCGCCAACGGAAATCCTTCATAATCAATGAGCTCATAAGCCCCATTTTTCAAAACACATTTTACTATGTAGGGCCCATGCCACATAGGTTGGAACTTACCAGCCCCAAGCTTGTCATGCGCTTGATCGTATAAGAGGACGAGGTCCCCTTCGACAAAGGAACGTGGAGAAACTGATTGATCAAAGTGAGCTTTGACCCGCTTCTTTTGTGCTTCAATGACTAAAGTAGCCAAACGGCGGGTTTCATCTAACCGTTCCAGATACAAAAGACGCTCTTCCTCAGGGGAAGTGTCAGGCAAAAGTTCCACAGCTAACTTCAAAGAAGGAATTTCGCATTCAACCAGAAGAGTTGCTTCCAGATCGTACACCAATTGGAAAGGTGTGAATCCAGTTGCATTCTTTGCTGACGTCCAGTAGGCCCAAAGAGCTGAAAACAGTTGGAGATGCCAATTGGATTTATGGATACCAACTGTCTGTTGAAGCATTGTGACCAAAACCTTGTTCACAGCCTCAACCTGGCCATTTTCCTGTGGGTAATATGGCGTTGAGCTATCGTGGCGTAAGCCCAATCTTGATGTCAGCTCGGCCATCATGTAATCTCGAAAGTGAGTACCATGATCGGTAACAATGGCCTGAGGGACCCCGAAACGTGCAATAATATGGTTGAAGATAAATTGGGTAGTTGTCTTACCGTCGGTAGCTAGCGTAGGCATCGCTTTGGCCCACTTCGTAAAGTAGTCTACGGCGACAATTATATATGCATGCCCCCCGGCCGAATGAGGGTTACATGTCATAAAATCTACGCCCCATTTCACAAAAGGGCCGACGGTAATAACATGATGCAAAGGGAGAGGCGGCGTGCGCATCTTGTGCTGAAATACCTGGCACGCGTGACATTTACAGACTACGACGATACAGTCTTTGAATATTGACGGCCAGAAGTAACCTGCTCGCAGAATTTTCTGGGCAGTGGCATATCCGGACATATGACCGCCACAGGCGCCACTGTGGCAGTAATTTAGGACCTTTTCAGCCTCTTCCAGGGTGAGGCACCGGCGGAGCACCGAATCTACTCCAACACGGTATAAAGTATCTCCTACTATACGGTAGGGTTGAGACTGATGCTGAATCTGACGTCGGGCATCTTTAGTCAACTCAGACTGAAACGTCAAGGTCTGAAGATACACAATAATATCATCGTACCATGGGTCGTGAGTGCTGATAAGGAAAAGAGTTTCGTCCGGGATATGATCCTCGGAAGGAGATGGGGTGGAGTCCGTCGGGAGCAAGCAAATAAGATCCGCAAAAACCAGTGATTTAGTCGACTTAGCAGTGGTGAAATCTAAGTCGAACTCCTGAAGGATAATGATCCATTTGGAGTATTTTCCCCCCAGTAATTGTCGAGAAAGAATATATTTCATGGGGTTGCAATATGAAACCACGGTTGTTGTGCGCAACAGGATGTAATGGCGAAAGCGCTGCACAACGTGTACTGCAGCTAACGCCAGCTTCTCGACGTGAGCATAACGTGTTTCTGTGTCGAGAAGGTTCCGTGACAGATAATAAACGACATGTTCATTTCCATCATCGTCATCCTGCACCAGAACCATAGCTATGGTGCTAAACGCAGCGGCGAGATACAAAGTGAAATCACGGTGATAGTTAGGAGGACGAAGCAAAGGAGCATTAACGAGTAACGTCTTAAGCTTCTCAAAGGATTCTTGAGCAATGTCATCCCAATGGAAGGGAACGTTCTACTTTAGAAGACGCGTGAATCCTTTGGCCACCTCTGCGTAGTTCGGTATGAAGCGCTGAAGGAAGTTAGCTTTTCCCTGCAGACTCTGCAATTGATATAACGAGGAGGGTGATGGGAGATTAATGATAGCCTCGACCTTTAAAGGGTCAAGGCGAATTCCATATTTGGAGACTATGAATCCCAAAAGACGGCTAGAATCCACGCAAAAGACGCATTTATGAGGACTAAGCCTAATATTGTAGCGCCTATAGCGAAGGAAAATTTGGCGGAGGTGTTCAAGGTGGTCCTCTCACCTAGCTGAGTGAGCTAGCAAGTCGTCCAAATAAGGCTGAACAATATGGCGTATGTCATGGAAAGTGTAAGGCATCGCACGCTGGAAAGTGGCTCCAGCGTTCTTCAAGCTGAACGGGAGATTTTTATAAGCGAAAGTACCCCACGGACAGATGAATGCAGTCTTGTGTTGATCTGTAGGTAGAATTTTTATCTGATTGTACCCAGAGAAGTCGTCCATCAAGGAATAAATCTCACTCCCAGCACATTCGTCGATGATTTGGTCTATGAAAGGAGTGGGATAGTTGTCTTTAGGACAGGCGTGATTAATATCACGATAATCAACACAGACTCTGATAGTTCCCTACCTCTTATCTACAGGGACAATGTTGGAGACCCATTCTGTGAGGGGAATCAGGTAAATAAAGCCCGCGTTCAGAAGTTTTTCAACTTCTTCTTTGATGGTAGCAGCTTTGCGAGGGTGCACTGGGCGTAGGCGTTGGCGCAAGGGTTTCGCACCAGGATAGGTAGGAATCTCGTGCACTACTATGCTGGGATCAATCCCGGGCATTTCCTCATAGGACCAAGCGAACACGTCTTTGAATTCTCGAAAAAGATCGGTATAGACTCTTATCTCATCAGGAGAACAAGTCACTCCCACGTGTATATTCTCAACTATCCCCGGTTTAATGGAGATGTCAATTGGGATCGTTTGAGTGATGTTGCTCAGGTTTCCCTCTGAAATCACCTCATGTGTCAATATGGGCATCTGGAGAGGTGGAGTGGGAACCTGAGATGCAAAACGTTCTAGACAATCTGACAATGCCCCCAAGCTAGGCATGAACGAGGAATGATGATGTCCATCGCTCCAAGGCAGCTCCTTAAGAGATATTGTTTCTATAATGGCTTCATCAGAAGGAAAATTCTCTTTGAGAGGATCAGGCGAATCGTCCTGACCGAGCCAGGGGGATTGAGAATAGATGTCTAAAGCCATGCTCAAAGGAGCATGCTGAGGAGGGGCAGGATCAGATGCGGTGACGATTTCACAGTAGCTAATCTCTACTGGAGTTAAGGGCATCGATTCTCCAAACTCAGTCACCTACTCAGGCGTAGGGATGAGCCATGGGTCGTCAGACCTAGAGATCATGTTAACTTGGGCAGTGTGCGGTGGTGGTGCGGGAAAAATACCCATGAGGACGGGGTCATTGAAGAGACCGGGCCCTACACTGTCAGGGGGATTTGGGATATGATCCACGTATGGAACATTGTTCTCGGAGGTGGAGGTGAAGAAGGACAACTGATCCACCGTAACGATTTTTCCCTCGTGTGGGAACTTAATAAGTCGAAAGAGGGTGGACGGCACGCATAACATGGCATAAGTCCAGCTGCAGCCAAGAAGTATATTGTAGTTAAGCTTGGCTTCAACCACTTCTACTTCTACGTTGACTGTCTTCCCCTGTAAAGTAATCGCTAGACTCTCGAGAACACCCAGGGGTTTGGATTCCCGACCATCAAATGCCTCTAGGGCATTGGGGGACGATGAAAGGGCTGGAGAGCCAATGGCCTTCCAGCAAGCAGACGACATGACACAGGTAGAAGCACCTTCATCCTGTTGAAAATGGCAACAATAAACAGTGAAGGAGGCCTCCTGAAACATCTTTCCTGATCCTAGTTGGAAAGTGATCACCTAAACTAGGTGGGGACCACACATGTGATTTTTGTCGAAAAGTCTATTTTTAGAATATGTCTATTTTTAGACATATGGAGCATGGTCTAGGAGTTGCGGGATGCTATTCTTGGATGATTGGTCAAGTTGGTAAAAATAGATGGAAATCTATTTTTAGACATTTAGGTCGAAGTCTATTTTTAGACTACCTAGCTAAAAATAGAACAGTCGAATATTATTTGCTCCTAATAATATTCGGACTAAAAACATTGTCTTATCCTCTTGGAGCACTTCAGTTTGACCCACGGATGTGGGGCATGCAGCTGACAAAGGAATTACGCTATTCCTATGGGTTTGGTTGAGCTCATGCATGATGGACTTCAGTTAGACTCATGTGGCAGAGTTTTGGTGGAGTTGATTGAGGAGTTGATGGAGATTGTGTTCCGGTTAACTAGTTGAACTAGTTGTAATTAGTTTAAATGCTATTACACTAGAGATGAGTGGTGTGAATTAAATATTATTTAATTCACTAATTATTAACTCATTATTCAACTAAAAGAACACATCAGTTAACTCAGTGCATGTACAGTCCAGTGCAGACTAGTGCAAGAGATAGGTGAAAGAGCCGACAGTTGTACATTAGTTGTGCACGAGATTTGCACAATCAGTGGGATGAGTATGCCAATGATGATTGCACTGTTCAATAAAGAGGAATTCGAATTTGTTTCAGCCCATTCTCTCCTTTTGCATTGCGTAGTAGAGGTAGGCAGCTAGTGGAGGAGTTTTGAACCCGTGATCGGTTCAAACTGAGCTAGTTTTGTGTGTAGCTTTTGGAGACAGTACTAAGTACTTGTGAGGAGTATTGTATTGTGTAAAGTCACATGTTTCTCATCCATTATATGATACATATAGCTGGGGGTTTTCAGCTATAAGCTTTCCCCATACATGCTGCGTTCTATGTGTGTGAATTGATGTTCTGCCGCTTGTTTTATTTTCCGCATGTGATGATTAATTTGTAGAAGAGATTATGTGTTGTGCAGAAAATCGAATTTGTGTATGATCAGGTTAATCTCGGTGGATAAATATTCATTATTCATAAAATTTCTACATGGTATCAGAGCGAAATTAATCGTCAAGATCTATTACGGTGATTGCATTTTATTTCCTCGGACAGAGCCTGCATACGGGCCAGGTAGCCTCCGGATTCATCCTTCTTTTGAAGGTGAAAGGTCTGGTAAATGCCCATGCAGTCAATCTCTGATTTGGAAATAATTTGTTCTCAAGTGTAGATCGGAAGCGATTGAGTTATCAGCTGGTGGTGAAATTCGAATTTGAAGATTTGTGTTCTTGGTGCCGAGGCGAAAATGTCTTTCAACGGATTGCGACTAGAATATGCCTTGGAAGGCAGTTCGAATTATGTTGCATGGAAAGACTGCATGGAGGCTTTTTTAGATGATAATGGGCTGTTGGAATTCATGGAGAAAGAGATTCCAAAGCCTACTTCTACTGATGCTGCTGTTGTCGAAGCTTGGCAAAAGAAACAAGAAAAATGTCGAAGGATTCTGTTGGAGGGCGTAAAGGATCACATAGTGTCCAGCCTGCATGGAAAGGCTTCTCCATATTTGATGTGGAAAGCCTTGACAGATCTATACCGAAGCAAGAGCGACCAAAGGAAGCTGGCGCTCAAGGATAGACTTAGAAACATCAAGATGGAGAAAGGAGAGAGCATTCCTAAGTACCTCACGAGGTTCACCCAATGCAGGGATGAGCTGGGAAGCGTGGGAGTGACTGTGGAGGATGAGGACTTGGTGATTTTTGCTCTCCTGGGTCTTCCGAGAAGTTGGCATGCGTATCAGAATAGTGTCAATGGTCGGGAGAGATTGCCCAGATGGGAAAGACTGTGGTCTGATCTGGTGCAAGAGGAGATCCGGCAGAATACCAGGGATGGATCTTCATCAAAGGCATCTAATGAAGAATACTGTGCTTTGGTTGCCAAAGCAAGGAAGGGGAAGGGAAAGGAGAAGGCTTCTCAATCCGGTGCAGATGGTAAAGAGCGTGACATGTACAAAGTGAAGTGTTTTCACTGTCACGATCATGGACATTACGCCACGAATTTCCCAAAGAAGAAGAAGAACAAGCAGGCTGCTGGAGCTGCAGCTGGTGAGGCTCTTGCCTCGCAATTTGAGCTGGAATTCTCATTGATCACATGAATTTTGTCTAGTGCATTGGGATCGGGGTGGTATTTTGATAGTGACGCTTCCTTTCACATGACGGGAGATGCAAATCTTTTCAGTGACTTGGTGGAGAAAGGTCTCCAGATGCATGTTGAGTTGGGCGACGGTGGACGATACAATGCGACCGAAATTGGTACCATAACCTTTCAGAGGGAGTCAGGTAAACTCATTCTTTGACAAGATGTATTGCATGTACCAGGTCTAACAAAGAATCTGATCTCAGTCGCAATGTTAGAGGATAAAGGGCATGAAGTTGTCTTCAGAGAAGGAAAAGTTTTCCTTCGGCACAAGGCAACGGGACAAGTCAAGAAGGTTGGGATTCAGGCAAAGAATCTCTACAGACTTGAAGTAGATGGGATGTCTACGGAGCTTCCTACTGTTGGGAAGCGGAAGGAAGACATGCAACTGATGCTTGAGAGGGAGCAAGTTTTGCATGCAGGTGATAGTGAACCTCGGGATGTGGAGCAGCCACAAGAGGATCATGGAGTGGAAGAAACCACTCATGCAGAGAAATTTCGTGCCAGATGGGCAAAGGGAGTACATGTCGCTATATCACCAGGTGAGAGGTGGGGCGACATACATGAGTAATCCCAAGAGGAGATTTCTGGGCAGGATTCATTGAGATGGTGTGGATCTCATGAATTTAACCTGGCTACGAGGTGCCCACAGAGAAGTAGTAGCATGATCAGTTGGATTGATGCAGGAAAATCAAAGTGACAGTGTCGCATACTGGAGTGTGGTTTAGAGTTGACAGCAAGTGCAGAGTGCATGGGTGCATAGTTCATGGTTGTAGTGGTTCCTGAAGACATGTGCAGTAGCTAAGAAGAGGTCGAAGACTTTGATGATAGATGGTAGATGCTTCAGACTGATTGAGTTGTTTGGATCCTATTCAGTTTCAGAGAAGTTGCAGAGCAGATGCATGGAGTTGCATGGTGCATGCATGATTTTGCATGGCACATGCAAAGGGTGCATGGCGAATGCATGGAGTTGCATGTCGCATGCAAAGACAGTCCTTTCTTGTTGAGAGGGAGTGTTGAAAATGGCAACAAGAAACAGTGAAGGAGGCCTCCTGAAACATCTTTCCTGATCCTAGTTGGAAAGTGATCACCTAAACTAGGTGGGGACCACACATGTGATTTTTGTTGAAAAGTCTATTTTTAGACATATGGAGCATGGTCTAGGAGTTGCGGGATGCTATTCTTGGATGATTGGTCAAGTTGGTAAAAATATATGGACATCTATTTTTAGACATTTAGGTCGAAGTCTATTTTTAGACTGCCTAGCTAAAAATAGAACAGTCGAATATTATTTGCTCTTAATAATATTCGGACTAAGAACATTGTCTTATCCTCTTGGAGCACTTCAGTTTGACCCACGGATGTGGGGCATGCAGCTGACAAAGGAATTACGCTATTCCTAGGGGTTTGGTCGAGCTCATGCATGATGGACTTCAGTTAGACTCATGTGGCAGAGTTTTGGTGGAGTTGATTGAGGAGTTGATGGAGATTGTGTTCCGGTTAACTAGTTGAACTAGTTGTAATTAGTTTAACTGCTATTACACTAGAGATGAGTGGTATGAATTAAATATTATTTAATTCACTAATTATTAACTCATTATTCAACTAAAAGAACACATCAGTTAACTCAGTGCATGTACAGTTCAGTGCAGACTAGTGCAAGAGATAGGTGAAAGAGCCGGCAGTTGTACATTAGTTGTGCATGAGATTTGCACAATCAGTGGGATGAGTATGCCAATGATGATTGCGATGTTCAAGAAAGAGGAATTCGAATTGGTTCAGCCTATTCTCTCCTTTTGGATTGTGCAGTAGAGGCAGGAAGCTAGTGGAGGAGTTTTGAACCCGCGACTTGTTCAAAACTGAGCTAGTTTTGTGTGTAGCTTTTGGAGACAGTACTGAGTACTTGTGAGGAGTATTGTATTGTGTAAAGTTACATGTTTCTCATCCATTATATGAGACATATATCTGGGGGTTTTCAGCTATAAGATTTCCCCATACATGCCGCGTTCTATGTGTGTGAATTGATGTTCTACCGCTTGTTTTATTTTCCATGCATGACACTCAGAAGAGATTATGTGTTGTGCAGCAAATCGAATTTGTGTATGATCAGGTTAATCTCGGTGGATAAATATTCATTATTCAGAAAATTTCTACACATCCACAACGACCCTATGGATGTTAAGACCATTGATCTCGACTTGAATAGCAAGAGCGATCTGATGTGGAAGTCGAGGGGTGAAATTTTCTAAGTCAAAGGTGAGAAGACTAGAATCGGCGGGATCGATTCCACCGATTGCAGATAATAGAGCTTTCCGTTGCGAAGGACAACTTTGAAGAACTTCCAATGCAGACATGGCAGAAGGTGCCTGTGCTAGATCCTCAACAATACTGTAGTGTTGAGCGGCACGGGCATTCGGATTGTAGGAAGACTTTCGTAAAACACCTTTAGAAGGTGGCCTCACAACAGGTTCAACAATAGGCTTCTCAATTTCCAACAAACCGGAGACAGGTGGGGGAGGTGGACCATCTGCAACTGCCTTCCCCGGTGCCTGACGCGATTCATTGTAATCCTTTGAACGTGTAGCAATAGAGATAGGTGCAGCACCATTCATCATAAAGACCTGGGATCCAAATGGTGCAGATGGTGAAGGTTGTTCAACCATCTGGGTCTGCTAAGACGGGAACGGTTCTTTAAGAACTGCTGGAGTCCCTTTGGAGCCTTTTAGAAGTTGACTAACTTCAGATCATCATGGAAAATCTTTTGTATAGTGATATCCTTCACAAATGAGGCAAGGGTACTTCGGTTTGCGTTGGGAACCGTCCTCGGTACGAGGTTTGGACTCTGGCTTTGGGGCGTCGGATTTAAATTTTCCTTTGCCCTTCTTTTTACCTTTGGAGGCCTTCTCCGTAGGATTGGCCTGAATGGCATTAACCTCTGCAGCTTTTCCAGAATCGGTAGGGGCAGGAGAAGCAGAATTATTGGATGAGTTGGACTTCTGCTTCCCATTCGAAGATTTCTTCGAATTCCGAGAAACGGAACCAATAACACCATCCACCGCTGGGGCAGGTGGGGCTTTAGAGGTTCCATACCATGGAGCATCAGGAAAAATATCATACAACGTGCCAGATTTTGAATATACCAGATCCAGATATTGAGCACGCGCTATGGCTTGTTCTTCAGTCACACACGCTCCCATAGCAATATCTTGGGTGATTTTGTTAACGAAGGAGGTGGTGAACCAATGAGTTAGTATCTGATCAGGTATATGGAACTTGATCAGTCTACGATGACGTCACCACTCATGAATGTGATCAGAAATGTGGGTGGCTTTGTCTTGCTTCAAAGAAGTCAGGAGGTGCATACCGTCTTCGTAGCGAACCAGTAACTAAAAGTGAGTTAGAAAATCCATGGCTAACGTATTGAAATCTTGAAAGATGCCACTGGGTAATTCAATATACCACTTAGCTGTAGCGCCAGTCAAAGTGCGTTGGAAGAGGCGTAGATGAACTGAATCATCCACCCAAGAGTTGGACGAACACCAAAGATGGTAGGTCATCACATGAGCTTGGGGGCCCTCCCCAGCTTTACCCTCAAACTTGGGGCAATCACCGGGCACCTTGGTAGGAACCAGAGGCCAATAAGGATTATGCAGAATTGGATCATTCGTTAATTTTGAAACATCCGGTAACTCCAAGGTAGCCAGAAACGTCAATGGCGGATTGGACGGCATTCCTGGCCCTGGATAAGGACCAGTACCTGTACTCCACGCTGGTTAGGAATGTCCTTGCCCCCATGGGTTCTGTCCCACAGGATTCTGACCGTAGGGGGTATAGGTAGTGTAACCAGCCTGGTTCGGTTGTTGGTAACCAGTGTATGGGGGTTGGTAACCAGAGTATGGACCCTGATTATGAGTCGGCCCTATGTAAACAGCATTTGGATTTGGCTGCTGAGTATAGGTGTAGCTGGGTTGTTGAGGACGATAGTTAGAACCTTGGGGCTGGCTATAATTTGGTCGATATTGACCATGAGAATAGTAGATGCCTTGAGGTTGAGTGGGCTACTGATAGGTGGGACCCTGCTGAGCCTGATAATTAGGGTGCAACGGTGGATTTGGCTATGAAATCGAATAAGTTGGCTGTTGTGCAGGGTTGATAGGATGTGCAGGCTGGCCTGGTTGAGCAGGCTGACCTGGCTGAGCGGGCTGCCCTGGGTTAACAGGTTGACCCAGGTGAACAGGTTGTGTCGGTTGCACAGGTTGACCTGGCTGTTGAGAAGCACCAGGTTGTACCGGATGCACCGGTTTGCCTAGAGGTGGAACACCAGGTTGTGCCAGATAGACCGGTTGGCCTAGTGGAGGAATGGAGCCAGGTGGTGGCTGGTAACCGGTTTGACCTGCAGCAGGACCATAAGATGGTCCAGGCTGGTGAGCAACATTGGGATTAATAGGATACTGAGGTTGCATGGGTTGGGAAGGATGGACTTGCCCCCCAGGACCATATACCGGCCCCGGTCGGTACCCCAGCTGAGGCTTCACAGGTTGACCGGAAGGGTTGTAATACTGTCCTTACGGACCGTACGATGGCCCTTGCTGGCCCGCAGGATAGCCTTGTAAAGGTTTCCCCTGCAGATCATAAGGATAGCCAGGCTGGCTCGAAGGTTGGCCTTGAAAAGGTTGCCCTTGCAGGTTATAAGGATGTCCAGCCTGGTTATAGGGTAAACCTTGAGGATGAAGGTGAGCCTCTGGAGCAGGTAAACATAAAATGTCCCCGTGCTCATCATACTAATATGGAAAAGCATACACGGGCATACAATCCTATGCATAATGCGAAAAATACGGGCGGTTGGGATCTTGAGAGGTTTGTCCAACCTCGGGGTTCGACTGTTGTAGGGACAATCGATACTCCTCCGGAGAGATGTTCTCCGGCATAGCAGTTGCTATGTAGACGTCTTTAGGAGGTAGCACAGCCCTCGCAGAGTGTACCATGACAGCGGGTGCAGATGTGGCCACACAAACAGTGGGCATGGAGGGTACAGAAGTAACCTGAGGGGATGATGTAACGAGCGTCCTTGCAGACATCCCCAATGAAGGAACCACCGGCCTTGTAGAAGGAGATGATACCCCCATAGAGGTAGCAGCAATGATAATCTGACCCAAGGATCTATACCCTGCTGGTAATGACGGACTGGGTGATGACATAACAGCTGGTTATGTCATCACCAGCTGGAAATAACTGGTAATCTTCACCAGACATGGGGATTTCCTCGCTGGATTCACTCATGTTTGAGCTTGCCGCTAGATATCGTAATAGACGGCAAGGACTAGGAGGAAAAATAACAGCTATAAAAGACAAACCCGATGTAAGAGAAAGGAAATCTGCCCCTACTCTTAATTCAGACCAAGGGTCAGAAAAGGGCCAATTGAACTCAACTGATCCCCCAAAGGGATGCTCAGCAAGAACAGGTCCCCCATTAGGAAACTCGGAAACAATGGGCTGTTGAGGTTCAACAGAGGGTTGGGAAGCCTCTGATGAATCGTTCGTATATGGACTACTAGTAGACGAAACAGAAGGTTCCGCCACTGTGGTAGCAACAACAAGAGAAAAATACCAAACACACACACGGGCTAAAAAAGAGTCAAGACACACAATCAAATGGCCAACAAGCAAAATCTAACAGGGCGTGTGATCGCGGGTGTTTTTTTTTACCACATTGAAACTTTAGAAGCTTTACCGTTTCATGTTTTAAGAGTCGAGAAACGGCTGAAAGGTGACTCTATCTCTTTTAGTTTTGAAGCAAGCGTGAAAGGTCAAGCGCTTGGTGATCCTTTCAAATTTAAAGAGTCAGAAAAGATCAAATGACTACTCATAAATACTAGGCAAAGGGTGTACCAAATAACCGTGAACTGCAATATACACCTTGGTTTCAAAATGAAAGAGAAATCAACCAAGGACTTAAGTACGTGCAGGAAATCTTCCTGAATGTTGTGTCTGGTGTATCATAGGTATAGGGCGCCAGACTCAGCTTCATGTGGATAAATGATAGAAACCTAGTGGGGTCTCCCTTTATATACGCGACGGTACGGGGAGCACAAGTCCGTACTAGTGCTGTCTAAATCCAAAAGGCGAACGACGGATACTAGGTTTTAAGACGCCGGAACAAGTCTCTAGCCTAGACCTCTAAATGTGTTTTTTTAGATTTTAATGCTGCCTTGGTGTAAATTGAGTAAATTTTAAATTTTATCTTCAATTACGTTTCAATTTTTAGGCCCTAGCGAATGTAATGTCTCAAAATCTCCTAAATGCACTCTATATGCCACAGTATATCATTTCATTCGATGAAAGTTATTTATGAGAGAGTTGAGAGCTTTTCACACAATAACGAAATGAACAGAAAACAACCAATGATATCTCTAATGCAGCTAATGAAAACTAAAAAGCTTTTCGTTCAAAGTTACCAATCACTAATAACACCGAAAAGATCTAATTCACATTAACTAACGAAAAGCAAAAGAGATTTTTTTTTATATTTTCAATATTTCGGAGCAAAGTGCGCTAAAAAAATGAAAACTAATGCAAGAGAAATTTGAGAAATTATGACAAGAGAGAAAAAACAATCAAATTTCACTCAATGCAAATGTACAATCAGACCTCAAATCAAAAAAAAGTCCCTCAAAACGAAAAGAACCCCAAAGACTCCAAATGAGCCGTGTAATCTAGGCCCAAAACGAGACAAGGCGGAATTCCAATGAAGAAAGAAACAATCACTCAAAAAATGCAATGAGACAATAGAAAACCAACAAACAAATGCAAAGAAGTGATCACAAGGTTGACTGAACTGATAGAAACCAAAAACTCTCAAGGGAGGCTCGACACACAATAGCACCTAGTTGACCTAGGGATAGAATGTAAAATCGATGGAAATGGGAAAAAAACCAAAGGATGTAGGTAACAGTCAGTCAATCAAGGCTCCAAAACACTCAAGCAGTCGAAAAATCAAGACCAAACACACAGATCAGGCTCAGGAGGCTCGGGACTGAGCAAACCCTAGTACCTCACAGGATTGGCGCGATTGTGAGGCTGAAACTAGCACCAGAGACGAATTGGCATGGGTAGTACACAAGAAACCTGCGCCAATGGGTGCGACTGTCAAGCTAAAAAGCGTTCCAGTTGAGTTTCCCATTCAAAAATAAAAAAGAGCAATCCAACAAGAAGACCAGTGATGACCAAGCTATCAAAAACCCAAATTCAAAAAAAGAACCAGCCCAAAAGAGTTGATCAAGCAAGGAGGATCAAGAATCGATCGAAAAGACAAGACGATGCTCCAAGTGTTCAGTTTACAAACTAAAACAGAGATTGACTGAAGCAGCTTTGATCTACTTCGCAATTGCAGAGAAAAAGCGTTTCGAAGGCTATCTGGCCAACTTCAGGCTCCGTCTATAGCTTATAAAACGAACAACAACAAGCTAACGATCCCCAGTGGAGTCGCCAATTTGTTGTGGAGGTAAATCCCCTCTGCGGACAGAGGTGATCCCTTCTATCCCAGACCGGGTCTAGCAACAATCGTTCACGCTATAGTGTAGGTTCCTAATTGCAAATAAACCAACTAGCGATGTAGGCTTACCTGGAATCCAACACTGTTGCTTGTAGAAGAGGTAGCGCTCCCGTTCCTTAGCTTTTGCAGATCACGATCCCCACAATCTTCATGATAGGACACCTGCACGCACAAGAAACAAAACAAACGCAAGCATAAAATCTAGTAGATGCAACTATATGTCAGTCAGAAAGGACATAACTCATCATCATAAAAAACAACAAGAGTGGAACCATAACCAATAGTCACTTATTATTAATCAATCAAAGGAAGAATACAACCATAGTTCTGACACTAAATTCTCCTTCGGCGGGTCGCCAGCAGAACACATCTCGAAAAAGCCTATCAAGGATGGGACAAACCTCTCTCTTCGAATCTTGACAATAGTCTCCTTGCTTGGATTTGGCCTTAGGGGAATTATGGAGGCTCTTACAGCATAAGGCTCTTGGGAATTTGGGAACTTGAAGACTAGCTTTCCATGGAGGTGGGAAAGATTTTATAGATGGAGGAAGGGGATTTGGGATCCCTATAATCATGGGATTAGCCCTATTCTCAAGGAAGCTTCCATGAGAGGTGGAAAACCACTTCCTTTACATGGAAATCTGGAGCCAAACCTCCCAACTCAAGATAGATTCCAGTTCATGAATTGGTTAGGATGAAACTTCCGCCATTTATTTTTAAAAAACACTCCTTAAATTGGCTAGTGCAAGTACGACTCTGGGATAGAGCACCAATTGGCACGACCTCTTTGAATTATTTTCCCCATTGGCGCGGGTACTGAACTGTCTGCCCGCGCCAATGCAAAAAGGGCCATTTTTAGGGTTTTTCACAAGGAGATGTCTTCAGGGAAATGAAAGCTCTTGTTCAAAGGGATGTCATGAAAGTGATTTCAAGACATGTTACTGCTCACAGGTCATGAAATGAGCCCTTTAATGTGCAGGACGGGGATTGCAGGGATGGTGACAAATTACTGTGTAACAAGTTGCTGCTATCAAAGCAAAGGTTGAAAAATTACTTCATGCAAGTTTCATTTATCCGATTCCTTTAATAGATTGGGTATCTAATATTGTTCATATGACTAAAAAACAAGGAATGATACGAGTGTGTATCGATTATAGGCATATTAATCGAGCTTGTCCTAAAGACAATTATCCAACTCCCTATATCGATCAAATAATCGATGATTGTGCAATAGTGAAATGTTTTCCTTTATGGACGGCTTTTCAGGGTATAATCAAATAAACATACTCCCTGTTGATCATCCAAAAACAACTTTTATTTGTCCGTGGGGAAATTTTCCTACTACAAACTACCCTTTGGATTGAAGAACGCTGGAGCAACTTTTCAAAGGGCAATGTCTTATGCGTTTCATGACATTAAGCACATTGTGCAACTGTATCTCGATGATTTACCTGTTCATTCCTCACGTAGGGTTGACCATGTTACACATTTACGTGCTATCTTTATGAGATGTCGGCATTATTGAATTCGACTGAATCCACACAAATGTGTTTTTTGTGTCGAGTCGAGTCGTTTACTGGGATTTGTTGTCTCGAAAGCAGGTATTCACGTTGATCCGTCGAAGGTCGAGGCTATTGTCAAATTACCTCCTCCTTCGACTTTACGCCAACTCCAAAGCTTGTAGGGGAAAGCAAACTTTTTACGTCAATTTATTCCTAACTACGCCGAGCTTACAAAAGGTTTTACCCGGTTGCTAAAACATAACATTCCATTCTTTTGGGATGAGATCGCTAATCAATCTTTTGATGCACTTAAACATGCGTTAACCCATACACCGTTATTGCATCCTCCCAACTACAACCAGGATTACATTTTGTACCTCGCTGCTTCTCATTCCACTATTGGGATGGTTTTAGTTCAGGAAGATGAATCTAACATTGAACATGTGATTTACTATCTTAGTCGAAATCTACATCTGATTGAGATTAAATATACACATGTGGAGAAATTGGCCTTGGCAGTTGTTCAAGCTGTCCAACGATTTAGACATTACATATTGTTACGCAAAACTATGGTAATTTCTGATTGCAACCCTATGATGTACATTTTGACCAAACAATTGCTAGGGGGAAAGTATTCCAAATGGATAGTCATCCTGCAGGAATTTGACTTGGAGTTTGAGAAATCCAAGGCAAAGAAATCTTTGGTATTTGCAGAACTAATGTGTGATTTCCCCTCTACTGATACTGAAACTGTGGCAGAGCAGCCCATTGCAGATGAATCTATGTTTCTTATCAGTACTCTTGATCCATGGTATGGAGATATTATCGTTTATCTCCAAACCCAATATTTTCGGCCTAAAATCTCGCGATCTCAGCGACGGAAAATACGTTTCCAATCGCAACAGTACAATATTATTGGTGATACACTTTATCTTCATGGAGCGGATTCTGTTTTTCGGTGCTGTCTTGTTCATGAAGAAGCTGAAAAGGTATTAAATGACTGCCATTCTGGAGCATGTGGCAGTCATATGTCTGGGTATGCCACAGCCCAAAAGATATTGCGCGCTAGTTATTTCTGGCTGTAATTATTCAAAGATTATATTTATGCAGTAGGGAAATGCCACAATTGTCAACTTTTTGATCGTAAGATGTGCACGCCACCCACTCCTCTTCATCCCATAATTGTTGTTGGTCCTTTCGAAAAATGGGGTATCGATTTTATTACATGTAACCATCACTCGGCGGGGGGGCATGCATATATTATCTTAGCAGTAGATTATTTTACTAAGTGGGCCGAGGCGATGCCTACATTTTCAGCTGACGGCAAGACTGCTGCAACTTTCATATTTAATCACATAATTGCTAGGTTCGGTGTTCCTCAAGCCATTATTACTGATCATGGAAGCCATTTTTGGAATGTCATGATGACTGAACTGACAGAACAGCTTGGCCTACGCCACAATAGTTCCACTCCATATTATCCGCAAGCCAATGGTCTGGTCGAAGCCATAAATAAATTTTTAGTCACCATGATCAGAAGAATTATTGGTATTCACAAGACGAATTGGCATTCCATGTTATTTTCAGCACTTTGGGCATATCGAACCTCAGTCAAAACATCAAGTGGTTTCACTCCCTTTCAACTCATTTACGGTTTGGAAGCTGTGTTGCCGATTGAATGCGAAATTCCATCTTTGAAATTAGCCATAGAGCTACTCCCAGCTACGTCTGAAGAGGAGAAACATTTTTTGTATTTGGCTCAATTGGATGAAAATCGGAGAAACGCTGCAATAGCAAACGAGGCTCATGTCAAAAGAGTAAAAGATTGGTATGATAGAAGTGTTACCCCTCGAAATTTTTTAGAAGGAGACCTAGTCTTAGTTTATGATCAATCCAACGATAAGCTAGGAGCTGGGAAATTCATGCCCATGTGGCATGGTCCTTTCATTGTTAAGTGAAAACTGGCAAAAGGGTCCTATGAGCTGATAGATTTTGATGGTATCCCTTTAGATAAGCCCAGAAATGGGTTATATCTGAAGCGATATTATGCTTAAACTTGGTATGGAGATCTTTTATTTTTTTAGGTTAGATTTCTATACTGCTGGTGTGTCTTAGATTAGAAAGGTGTGCCTAGTTTAGAAGTGTGTTTTTATCACTATTCCTACTTATCTGAGTTTTACTCTTGATATTGCAGATGTCGACGTCTCTTCAAACCTACATTGGTTTTGCTGATGGTGCTTGTCGTAGTACACGGAACATTTCTTCCGCAGCTTGGGTTATTTATTCACCCTCTGACAAGTTATTTTCCATGCATGGGGTAAGCCTTGGTCAAACAACGAATAACATTACCGAGTATAGTGCAGTGATTGAGTTATTATCTGAGTCCATATCATTCGGGATTTGGAGTTTGATTGTGAGGTTGGATTCTGAACTTGTTGTATTACAGCTTGATAGGGTTTATGCTATTAGAAATCCAGTGTTGTTATGGTTATTTTTAAGAGTTCATCTCTTGGAACGTGAATTTGACTACATTGAATATCAACATATTCCAAGACATTTAAATACATTAGCAGACGCAGTTGCTTCTAGTATGATAAATCAACATTTGCAGTGATCAAAATAGTAAAACAAATAGCATTCATAACATGTATACAGATAGCCGGTAAATAGTGATATATCATAGGATAGAAGTGTTTTCAAAAAATATACATTGTCTTCGATCATAGGTTGGAAACACCTTATGATCGGCGAAATGGTAACATAAAAATTCAAAAATATGAGTCTACAACACGATCATCCCATCACTGATGATGATCACGATAAGAAACCACTGCCTGAGCCACCCTGCACAGGAACCTCCTAAAAGGTCCTGGAACACCAATCACGTATCTCTGCAATCTGAGTGGAATGCCATCTATGTCTGTCTCCGGAATATCTAGAGTCAAACGCTCTAGATGATGCTCTAAATCAGTCAGGATTTCTGTTGATTGGCCTGGTGGAGCTGGTGCGGCTGCAACTGGTTGTCTTCTTTCATAAGGTTGGATATGGGCTAGTCGCCGTGGGCCCACATCTATATTCAAAAAAAAATTGGTTATTAATTTTCAAGACGATTTAAAAAAAAAAAAAAATTAGAACTTAGAAACTATTGAAGAAAGATTTTTTACCTGAGTCATCCCACTGTTCCCCTGCTGGGAGAGTCATCTCTCGGTCACTACGGAAATCTATCCTGACATATGGAAATTCCTCTATGACAAAAAGTTGGCGATCCAGCCAACGAAAATATGAAGAAGAAAATTGAACAATCTCAGCGCCCTCAATACCGTGACGAGCCATCGGTGCGGACCAACGAACCATCCTAGGTTCTCTAAGTCGACTGACATCAACAGGGATACTCTGTGGAGCTATCATAGGAATCCTCTCTAGAGCAAAGGAGATGATGATGGATCCATATCCAAAATTATTCAGTTCCCATTTTTCGCTCTAGTTAGTTGGCCTTTTATATTATCCAACACAGCGTCACATCAGTTGAAAATGGTGCCGCGAAAATAGTCCACAACATTGCGCATCTGAGAACCGGTAGCTACATGCAACGTCGTGCTCCTGCACAGTCTGGTAATTGTAAATGCAATAAATTTTAGCTCAGGAGGGATGATATTTTTTATATCAATCCATTTGTCCCTGGGGTCTGCTTCATTATTACAGAATTCTTGTCGAAGACTAGCGACAGTCTGGCCACCTAGCCTAGTCCCAAACAAGGAGAGTTGTTCACCCCTCTTGGACAAAACAGTCAGAAAATAAATGTCCTCTAGCTCGATTTCGAGTCGGTGGCCGCCAATAATGAAACACTGGTCCTGCACGTTCCACCTGTTTACCAGCCATGTCAGGAGCTCTACCTATGCTCTCATGCCTTGGATGGCCCAGAATTTATATAAACCGCACGCTCTTAGTGCTTGCATTGTGGGCATATGGAGAATTTCGATGTCATCCACATCCTCATGTTCACGTTCTCTCCAAATCAACATCTTGTTAATCCTACAATACATAAAAAGATAGATTAGAACAATCTAATTTGAAAACTTTTGGGCGGCAAAAGAGAAATTTGAGTTTTAAATTTAAACGCGCGGGGACTGCACTTTACCTTTGTAAAAAATGCGTAGGAATGCATGCACTCTGTAAGGAAATTGTGGACCCACGACTTTTTTCCTTGTGGAAAAAATTCAGGGTCCGCAGGTACCATGTGTGTCACCTGCGGACCCCCGCGGGCGATTTTCGAACCATATTTTTCCCTTAAAAATAAAATTTAAAGCCTAAAAATGAATTGTAAATGGATGAAATGCAAGATTAAGAGGTCGTGGATTACCTGGGACTGACGGTTCTTGATTTCAATGGACGGATTTTCCAGAATATTCACAGGAACTTTTTTACCCAAAAGCTTCTACTTTTCACTCTGAACTTGAACAGTAAAAATGAAGTTGAAAAAGTCCTTTTTATATGTTTTTTCGAATAGATGATTTTTTAATTGATTTATTTTTCACTTTAAAAATGGTATTTTTGAAGCATTTTTACTCATATTAAACAGGTATGTGTAATGTTTCAAGTTTTTGTGCAGAAATTGGATTTTTCAGGAGATTTGATCATTTTTCAACAAAGAACATACTTTTATCACTTTTTCGGACTCTTTCAAAAATTCACGAAAAAGAGAAACATTGGAGTCCTCTTTTAAGCCCTTTTCAGACTCTCTAAACATGAAAATATCGCCGAGTACTTGATTCTTCGAACTCGTTAAAGTAAATGAATAATCGTCCCTTCAGTATAAGTTTACCCCTTTTACGGACTGAAATGGACTATTTACGAAAAAGGTATATGTTGACTAATCACGGTCAATAGAGTTCTCTCTTGCATTATTTTATCCTTTTTCAGGCCTGAGAGACTAAATTTACGAAAAATTACACCCATGGAGTTTTCTTAAGTTTTTTTCTGACTCCCTAAAATTGAAAAACACCGAGTTTCTCCTATATTAGACTCGTTAAAATTTAACAGTAAAGGACCTGTTCAATTTCAAGCAGGAACGAACCACTCCTTCTTAGGGTTTGAATCTTAAACTAAGTTGGACTCATCCGAAGGACGAGCTTATAAACAAGCAAATGTTATCCTCCTCAAGCTTGTCAAAAATAAAGAGGTACTTGCCAGAAATGGTGGGGGAAAAGAGAGGAAAATGGGCGTGTTTGTTACATTTTGATTCTTCAAAAATTCAGTCGACCACTCTTGAACACGACACTTTCATTCACCTGGGTTGGGAAATCCTTTGCCTAACAGTTAATCAAACCTCATTGAATGTTTTCATCCAGTTTTTGGGTACTAGATTTGGGTCAATTGTCGCCAAGCCATCTGCAGTGTCGTTATGTGTTCAAGAGGACAGTTCAAATAAACCATTCATCTGTAAAATATCTGTCATCCATTTTGACCATCCTTGAGTCAGTCCTTGCCAATATATTTTCAAAACTTGATCTATGATTTCGTGTTGTGGGCTTGCCTACGACAGATTTCTTTCTATCGACGACAACTAATTATCTGGGAATTTGATCTAGAAATCGTCAGTACCTTGAAATCTGCATGCCTTAATGGCAGGTTTCTCGCTTTCAACGACGGGTTACATCATCAACCTTCGATCGAATGATTATGTGAGATGTTCGACTTCAGCTCATTCATTCACATTTCATGGATTGTACTAGGTACTTTGAGAACCATTGACATTACTGGTGGTTACTCTCACACTTGTTAACAGTTTACATCATTGACTGGTAATCAAGTGGTTTCTACCATGTTCGACTTCGACACATTGATTCGCATCGATAGAATCGTACTAGTTCGAGATGCGGAAATCAAGACCCTGGATCTAGTTTCTACCATCCAGGATGCGAGGAATTTTGTTATAATTTATACAGTGGACTATTTATAAATAGATGGTTGTGTCCATATTGTGTTCACACGTGTCTATACTGTCATGTACTCAAAATCATTCATGTATCAGAATAGTTGGATCAGTTTTTAGTTAAGTTTAATCTAAGTATGGGAATGCCTACCTTAGTGATGATATGTATACATATATATATTTTCATTGAATGTTTTTACAGGTGCTGACTGGGGTGTCCACAGGATGATCCTTGAAATGATAAAGTACTGCACTCTTCATATATGATAGACTTTAGTTTCATCTATTCCAGACTTTGCACTTTAGGGGCCAATCTGTTACACTAAAAATTGTCATCTTGACATTTTTCCATAAGTATGAGCTCATTATTACTCATACTCCCCCCTTTGGCAAGTCTAACATATCAGTTCCTCATGTCAAGCCTTGAAAATAAAAAAAAATTCCTAAAAAGTCTCCTAAACTTTGGTGTCGCACTTTCTGGCTATCTTGCCTACGGTCCCGCACCCAATGTTCAGCTATCCTACGTTCCTGAATGCACTTTATCTTTTTTATAGGTGCGGACCCCTGTAAGATTAAAAAGGTGCAAGTAAATCCCAAAAATTTCAATTAAAGTAAATTCTGGAAGCTTCAAGAATGGATCCTGCGGTGGCAGAACCGCTCTTGTGAGGTGCATGAATCCCTTACCTTATGGAGCTAACCCCTTGATGTGAGGAGCTTATACCTTTGAAGGAGGATTCTATCCCTTCATACTTGGAACAAAAAACCTCCTCTTTTCCACTATAAAAAGAGGCATTGGGTAGCCTCAAAGGGAGTTCAAGCTTTTAGAATATTTGAAGTTAAGTGTTGTTGAGATTTAGACTCAGTTAACTAAGAATTTTGTGAGGAGAGATTACACACCTCTATTTGTCTTGGTTGGAGGAGTGCATAGCTTATCAAAGTAAAGGAGACTCCTGCTTCAGACCCCAGAAAGTCTTGTGCAACATCAGGGCTCAGGTTGTAAGGATTTTCTTCTTTTGAAATTAATACAAATATACTCATTTTTCTCAATAAGCTTTCAATCAATGGTTTGTAATACTCATTTCTATACAGGTGCTATGTGATACTTTGCTTGTTTGTGACTGCAGGTTTATGAGGAGAACTCCTTCAAGTGCGTGAGGGACAATCACGACTTCAAACAAGCACTGGATAAACAATAAGTCTTTTACACCTATATAGAGCTTTTCATAGATCATATATGCTTAGAGAAAGATTAGTCTATTTGGCTGTTTGTTGCTAGATACTTTTAGTACTAGGGAGATCGGTCTTGTCTGCAAGACGGATTAATCCATACAACAACCTTACCCTTAACCTTGACCTTAACCTTAACTGAACCTAACCTTAACCTTAACTATAACCTAACACTAACCTTGACCAAACCCTTAACCTTAACCTTATCTTAACATTATCCTAACCTTAACCTTAACCTAACTATAACCTTACCCTTAACCTTAACCTTGACCTTAACTATAACCTAACCCTAACCTTGAATAAACCATTAACCTTAACCTTAAACTGACTAAACCTGTAACCTTAACCTAAACCTTAACCTTAACCTTACACCCTTAACCTTAATCTTAACCTAATCTTAACCTTAACTAAAAACTAACCCTAACCTTAAAAAAACCCTTAACCTTAACCTTAACCTTAACCATAACCCTAACCTTAACCTAACGTTAACCTTAACCTTAACCTTAACCTAACTTTAACCTTAACCTAACCTTAACCTTAACCTAACTTTAACCTTAACCTAACTGTAACCTTACCCTTAACCTTAACCTTGACATTAACTATAACCTATCCTTAACCTTGACCTTAACCTCAACCTTAACCATAACTTAACCTTAACCTTAACTTTGCCTTAACCTTGACTTTACCCTTCAACTAACTTTAACCTTAACCTAACCCTTAACCTTGACCAAACATTTAACATTAACCTTAACTTTAACTTTACCCTTAACCTAATCTTAACCTTAACGTAACCTTAACCTTGACTTTACCCTTAACGTAACCTTCACCTTGACCTTAACCCGAGGTTAATATTATGGTTAAGGTTAAGGGTAAGGTTAAGGATAAGGTTAGGGTTAACGTTATGGTAAGGTCAGGGTTAGGTTAAGGTTAAGGTTAATGTTAAGGTAAGGTTAAGGTTAAGGCGAAGGTTAGGTTAAGGTTAAGGTTAGGTTATGGGTAAGGTTAGGGTTAAGGTTAATGTTAAGTTTAGGTTAAGGTGAAGGTTACGGGTTTAGTCAGGTTAAGGTTAAGGTTAAGGTTAAGGTCAAGGTCAAGGTTAAGGTTAGGTTATAGTGAAGGTTCAAGTTAATGGTAAGGTTAGGGTAAAAGTTCATGTTAAGGTTAAGGTTAAGGTTAAGGTTAGGATTAAGGTTAGGGTTAGGTTAAGGTTAAGGTAAAAATAAGGTTAAGGTTAAGGTTAAGGTTAGGTTAAGGTTAATGATAAGGTTAAGGTTAAGGTTAGGATTAGGTTAAGGTTAAGATAAGGATAAGGTTAAGGTTAAGGTTAGGGTAAATTTTAAGGTTGAGGTTAAGGTTAATTTAACATTAAGCTTAGGTTAAGGTTAAGTTAAGGGTAAATTCAACTGATAACCTTAACCTTAACCTTAACTATAGCCGAACCCTAACCTTGACCAAACCCTTAACCTTAACTATAACCTAACCTTAACCTTAACCAAACTCTTAACCTTAACATTGACTTTACCCTTAACTTAACCTTAACCTTAACCTTAACTATAACCTTAACCTTACCTTAACCTAAATTAACTTTAACCTTGACCTAGACCTTAACCTTAACCTCAAATTTACCCTAACCTTAAGGGTTTAGTTAGGTTAATGTTAAGGTTAAGGGTTTGGTCAAGGTTAGGGTTAGGTTGAGGTTAAGGATGAAGGTTAAGGGTAAGGTTAAGGTTAAGGTTAGGTTAAGGGTAAAGTTAAGGTTAAGGTTAGGGGAAGGTTAAGGTTAAAGTCAAGGTTAAGCTGAAGGTTAAGGGTAAGGATAGGGTAAGGTTAAGGTTAAGGTCAAGGTCAAGGTTAAGGTTAAGTTAGGTTAAGGTAAGGTTAAGGTTATGGTTAGGTTAAGTTTAAGGTTAGGTTAAGGTTAATATTAGGTTAAGTGTAAAGTTAAGGTTAAGGTTAGGTTAAGCTCAGGGTTAAGGTTAGGTTAAGGGTAAAGTCAAGGTTAAGATTAGGTTAAGGGTAAGGGTTTGGTCAAGGTTAAGGTTAGGTTATAGTTAAGGTCAGGTTAAGGTTAAGGTTAAGGGTTTGGTCAAGGTTAGGATTAGGTTATAGTTAAGGTTAAGGTTAAGGTTAACGGTAAAGATAATTTTATGGTTAAGGTTAAGGTTAGGGTTAGGTTATAGTTAAGGTTAAGATTAGGTTAACGGTAAAGGTAACGTTAAGGTTAGGGAAAGGTTTTAGTTAAGTTTAAGGTTAGGTTAAGGTTAAGGGTTTGGTCAAGGTTAGGGTTAGGTTAAGGTTAAGGTTAAGGTTAGGTTAAGGGTAAAGTCAAGTTTAAGGTTATGGTTAAGGTTAAGGGTAAGATAACTTTAAGGTTAAGGTTAAGGGGGTAAGGTTAAGGTTAAGGTTATGGTTAGGTGACCATAACCTTAACTTTACCCTTAACCTAATCTTAAATTTAACCTAACCTTAACCTTGACTTTACCCTTAACCTAACCTTAACCTTAACCTTAACCTTAACCTTAACCTTGACCTTAACTATAATCTAACCCTAACCTTGACCAAACCCTTAACCTTAACCTTAACCTGACTAAACCCGTAACCTTAACCTTAACCTTACCCTTAAACTTAACTTATCCTTAACCTTAGCCTTAACCATAATATTAACCTCAGGTTAAGGTTAAGGTTAGGGTTAACGGTAAAGGTTAAGTTTAAGGTTACAGGTTTATTCACGTTAATGTTAAGGTTAAGGGTTTGGTCAAGGTTAGGGTTAGGTTATAATTAAAGTCAAGGTTAATGTTAGGTTAAGGTTAAGGTTAAGGTTATGGTTATGGTTATGGTTAAGGTTAGGTTAAGGTTAAGGTCAAGATTAAGGTTAAGGCTAGGTTAATGTTAAGGGTGAAGGTTAAGGTCAAGGTTAATGTTAAGGTTATGGTTAAGTTTAGGTTAAGGTTCAGGTTAAGGTTAAAGTTAGGTTATAGTGAAGGTTAAGGTTAAGACCCATAACCTTATCCTTGACCTTATCCTTAACCTTAACATTAACCTTAACCTTAACCTTACTAGCCACGTAACCTTAACCGTAACCTTAACCTTAACGTTAACCTTAAGTATAACCTAACCCTAACCTTTACAAAACCCTAACCTTAACCCTAACTCTAACCCTAACCTTAAACTTATATTTACCCTTAACCTAATCTTAACCTTAACTATACCCTTAACCTAATCTTAATGTTAACCTAAGCTTAACCTTACCCTTAACATTGACCTTAACCTTCATTTAACCTAACCTTAACCTTAACATTGACTATAACCTAACATTAACCTTGACCAAACCCTTAACCTTAACCTTATCTTAACCTTATACTAACGTTTTTTTTTAAAATCTTTTTAGTACCTTTCTATTATAAAATATATATAGGGCAAATTGTCATACAAGATAAAACAAATACAGTGACCTCAACCTGCCCGAAGGAAACCAGGTATGTTGGCCACCGTATGGAGTTAAATGCAGACCAAAAACGAAATTGTCTTATCCTGCTACTTACAGCGTTAAGAAATGTAGTATGTCAATAATATTTACAAATAAGACAAGTATTTAAACTAAAAAACTCCAAAATTATATAGAAATCTAAAATAGTTAACCAGAAATATTCACCGGAACTGGAGCATTATCAGTGGTACCTAGCACTTGCTCACTGCATTGTGTTATTTGCAACTGATTTTCTATCTTACCAACCCTGTCATTCAACTAAATCTGAGCTTTGAACATTGCATGCATTTCCAGATTCATTTGTTGTAGTTCAAACAAAATTGAAGAGTTGATGCTCTTTTCCTCTTGACATGCCATGGCCTTGGCAGGAAGGCATTTCATCTTCCAGTAGGTCTTCACCGATTGTCGAAAGAGGGACACTCGACCTAGAGTACTCCCTGGATCTGTTATAAAATCCATTTTAGAAATTTGAGCTTCCATGTCTTCATCCTCGCCGTCAATTTGTATTTCCCAACCATGAATTTTTGTTTTAATTTGAGCCAAATTCCCTTATTCATATACCTGAGCAATGTCTTGCAACACTTGTTCATTTGACTTCCTACACCTCCTGCTCCTGCCAACCTCTTGATGAGGCTGCCTACAGTGATTTACCTTCCTTGTTTTCCCTTTAACCATGTTGGAAGCGGTAGAACTTGAAAAGAAGCATGTGACCAAAAGTAAGTCATAAACGTAATGTAATAAAACTGAATAAAGCTCCGTTGCAGCGAACCCAACTTGCATAGCCATACCATTAATGAACAGGGTGACAGAACATCGAAGACTGTTATGGAAATTAACTAGGAAAGGACCCATAATGAAATCACAGATAATATTATGACAATGCTTCTTCATAATTAAAGATAACTGCCAACAAGAGATAGCAAGAGAGCCACAAACTATCCGCCTCGCTGTGACATATCCAACAACGTTTTGAAAGACTATGACATAAACTGTGCCAGGACAAATTGAAAGAAAAATATGGCCGTGCCATCCTATCAAACCATGCCCAAGAGACACTACAGGGACCGTTATACCAACAGACCAAGGGTAAGTAGGAAGCACTTTACGAAGCCCAAAATACATGCAATGCCGAAACAGATAGCTGATATTAGAAAAAGCCCCATGAGAAAGGTTATCAATAGAGAGTGAACAGGAAATACTTCCAACCATGAACCCATACAGAATTAGCATGAACCGTAAATGAAATAATCTAGAAGAGACATGAAAGCCCTGAGAACTATACAAAGAGAAAAGACCAAGACGAGGACAGAGAACAAGAAAATCGGGAGGGCTTCTGAAATGAGGTTCTATATGTATAAGTCACATGTTCTGTGTTCGAAACCACCTTGAAGAAACATTACGGGCACAGGAATCCCAACACAAATTCTCAAACACTAGAAGAAGGAGGGATTTATCATACAGAGTAAACAAAGGTAGAAACGTAAAACGAAAGAAAAGCATGAAATGCAGAATTACCATGACATACCACAAACAACTTCCACCCTGTCTCTGAAGAACTTGCTTCAAATATGGATCGATCGCCTATTGGAAAATGCCAATGAAAGTACTATACTGGGAGAAAATGCTAATGAGAATGAAAAGAGCAATAAAGCTCATCACCCGTTGCACATAACACTACATTAACCCTTCTGATAGGAGGTGGGTGATTTGGACAGGCTGGTGCATGAAAATAAATGCAAAGAGTGGAGGCCTGCCACCGGAGGACTACTGCCCTAATAATCACATAAGGGTATGTAAGGTCATCCACCACATGGAAGCCCACTACCCTATCCATCAGTCCGGCACCCCGATCAGGGGTAACCTTATACTAACATTAACCTTAACCTTAACCTAACTATAACATTACCTTTAACCTTAACCTTTACCTTAACTATAACCTAACACTAACCTTGACCAAACCCTTAACCTTAAACTTAACCTGACTAAACCCATAACCTTAACCTTAGCCTTGCCCCCTTAACTTTAATCTTAACCTAATATTAACCTTAACTAAAACCTAACCCTAACCTTAACCTTAACCTTAACCCTAACCCTAATCTTAACCTTAATCTTAACCTTAACCTAACCTTAACATTAACCTAACGTTAACCCTAACCTAACCTTAACATTTACCTTAACCTAACTATAACCTTACCCTTAACCTTAACCTTGACATTAACTATAACCTATCCCTAACCTTGAACTTAACCCTAACCTTAACCTTAACCTAAACTTAACCTTAACTTTACTTAACCTTGACTTTACACTTAAACTGACCTTAACCTTAACCTAACCCTTAACCTTGACCAAACATTTAACATTAACTTTACCCTTAACCTTATCTTAACCTTAACCTAACCTTAACCTTGAATTTACCATTAATGTAACCTTAACCTTGACCTTAACCTGAGGTTAAGATTATGGTTAAAGTTAAGGGTAAGGTTAAGGATAAGGTTAGGGTTAAGGTTAGGGTAAGGTTAGGGTTAGGTTAACATTAAGGTTAGGTTAGGTTAAGGCAAGGTTAAGGTAAGGTTAAGGTTATGGTTAAGGTTAAGGTTAAGGTTAGGTTAAGGTGAAGGTTAGTATAAGGTTAAGGTTATGGGTTTGGTCAAGGTTAGGGTTAGGTTATAGTTAAGGTCAAGGTTAAGGTTAGGTTATAGTGAAGGTTAAGGTTAAGATAAGTTTTGTGGTGGATTCGACACTCGGGTGTATGAAATCACACGCATTTAGAGAATGTGGTGTTTTCTCTAAACCATAGGTAACGGGCAGTATCTGGGGACTTAAAATGAAGTAATACACTTAAGTATGCTCTGTTGAAAAAGTAAAACTAAAAACATAAAAAGAAGCTAAATAGAGAGTTCCAAACAATAACAAGGTAAACAGCGGCTCGGTGGCCTTCTTCTCAGTTAATGCTTGGAATGAATACAAATCTTACCCACTTGCCGAAGGGCCTATGCAGAGGCTCTAGGACCAGACGCAAGGATGTTTTTCCTTCAAGTTTTGCCTTCTGATGTAGTTCAACTCTCTCTTTTTGCTGTAATGGACTGAAATTGTTGAGTTCTTAACAATTGAGTCCCCTTCTTCAGCTCCTGCTCCTTGGTTCACACAAACAGCTGGTGTTTCTTGGGAAACTTTGGCCAGCATAACCTTGTGCTCACAAATTTTTCATCTCTTTGAGGGTTTATATAGGTGAGCATTCAAACCTCTTTCCCTCCCTTGGTACATGGTGGATAATGAACCAAGGGAGGGGCAATATTCCATTGTGGGCTGAAATATGCTTTTGTGTGCTCACAAAAGGCCTAAGGAGGTGCTGGTGTTGTCCTTAGGCAGCTTTCACATAAGGAGAAACTATTATTTGCTTGCTTGTGGTCCCAGAAAGGGACCTTTTCCATTTCCATAAATGTGTGCTTATCAGGCTCTAGAGCGTGCAAAAGCCGCTCTTCTCAAAGGAAAAAGTGCACATTCGAGCAATTATGACTAGTTAAATCTTGAATTGCTCAAAACCTTAGATATTCTCAATATTTTTGATTCCATAATGTATTACTGTCCTGTAAATCCTTGGGCTAGAAATTATTTGATATCGTTTTCTGTTGTACGATTTTCCAGTGTTAATAGATGCCCCCTAATGTGTGAGGTCTAGGAAGAATTGTATAGCCGAAATACATTATAGTTTCTTTTCTGTATCTTATGCAAAGAGAGAGAGAGAGAGTGAGGCTTGTGTGTAGAAGGACAACATCTTGCACCAGTTCCGAGATAACCACTACCTAGGGGACCCCCTACAAGTAGACAAAATATAGAACATATTTGCACAATTTCAACAAGGCGGGCATGTCCCATGCTTGTGATGCTATGGCTAGTTAAACAAAATTGATAGATACATGTGTTGTTTGTGTCACTATTGTGGTAGTGACGTTGGTGGTTGTTGACGACGATTGCTGACGCCCATATGCATAATCTTGGTATGGCATATCACTGCACAATGTACGCATATGTACTGGCTAGGACCTTCCCATGTAAGCATTGTTGTCAAAGATAATTATAAATGCACGGGTCTTCGACAGATCTTGATCAAAGTGCAATGGTTGTAAGGTGTGATACCATCGTGACATGAAAGATTTTTCTGTAGTCGAATGTCAAGAGGTTCGATGAGATCTATGGACAATGATGTCTCCCATAGTGCCACTTGAGGATACCCCTTTATATGGGGAGGGGTTATCCAAGGTACCAATTCCTTTTTGGAAAAGAGGTGTTGATGTCGATAAAAATGAAGCCTTAACCGAACCACAATGGGTTTAACATAGGCATGTTGGTGAGCGGTAGCTGAAAATGGGTGATGGGGATTCAGTGGCCTGAGGTCGAAGTATATTTGAGTAGATTGGCAGCAGTCACAGGTATTTTCTGAAGGGAAAAAATCCTTGGAGTTGGTAGGAGTTCCAGGGCGGGTATGAACCAGCTATGATTGTCGTAATGGTGTGTGAATGGAGGGTATGAAATAATTTGACCAAGGGAGATGGGGGACTGCTGCCATGGGAGGAAAAAGTGAAATATGAGGGTGAAGAGGCAAAGGGAATTGTTTGTGCTTTTTGTACAAAAAGAATAAAATAATGGGGTTTGGTTTGTACAAAACATAGAGACGGGTACCCCAAAACATGAAATAGGGTTGCTCACTTGATGGTGTGAGGACGGTGTTTTGTTGGGGGTAGGGGTCCCATTGGCTAGTCTCATGTCTGGGGTTGATGAAGTGGAAGATATCGCAGATGGATTAATGTTGATGGAGGTATGGTGGGCCAAATGTGGTGCACAGAGGTGCGCTTTCCTTCTACTTGTACAACCCGGTCGTCTGGGAAGGGGGTTGAGTTGGAATGGTGAACTTGACCTTATGCATGATATATGGATGGGCATGAGGTGCTTCCCGGACTACAGTGGTATGGCCATAAAGTCACTTTGTGGAGTGATGTATGGTCTACTTGAGATGATGATCGCCATGGAGGGGAGGCTCTACTGACCATCAAGGACGTCTATCATATGCAGGGTGAGGTGATAATAAATGTGGTGGGGTGTGAGGACCATAAGTTTTATTTCTGATGGAGAAATGATGTCAGGATATGCAAAGTTTCTGGGACTCTATCATGCCGAGGGTAGAATGATACCTACTATGGAACTTTCAATGGTGATCGTTGTTAATGGTTTGCAGGTTATTCCTACAAAAACAACTACCTCAAGTGAAATCATCTTCTTTTCATTCAATATTATTTGAAAAACATGAATTTTGGAAAGGAAGATGGGAGGGCGCATACTTGATGGCGCTTGAAAAAATATTTCTTTGGAAAGCAAATGTGGGGCATCATTTTTGTTCATCATGGTATATTGATGATGGTGCAACTTACGATTTGAAGAATGGACCTTCTGATCTCCTGTTATGGACCTCCGAAGTTCTGAAAAAAGGTAATAAATTAGGGGTTATGGCCCTAATCCTATTCATTTGTACTTTTTGAGTTTGGGAGATCAGAGGTGGTAGCAGAGCCTTTCTTGTCATTGCGGTCAGCCTGTGTACTGAGGATTAGCGATACTATGCCGAGGTAACTCTCATGATGTCTTGCATTTTGATTTTTTCAGTTTGATGATGCTGGAGGCCATACAAATTAGGTTTGTATAGCTTGAATGGGGAAATTTTCCCTATATTGCGCGGGCGATCTAGGGAAATAGGTGCCCCCCTCTACACGCATTCTTCAGATACAACAGCGTGAATGCATTCTATCCCTGCCTCTTTGCATGCAAGGGCATGCCTGTAAATAAAATAGGAGTGCAAGGGAGTGCCTGTCTAAGAGACAAGTGCACAAAGGCAACATTTTGGGAAAAACTTGGGGTTTTTACTATCCTTATGATTTTTCTCCTTTGTACTGATGGGTGCCTGTTGCTTGGTAGGTTAGTATGGAGAGAGTGAGATTGGCCTGAGATACAGACTACTCTGGCTACTGATCCTAGGCCACGCCGTCAGTTGGCCCCATGGGGCCTCCTGAAATTTGCTAAGAATGAGTGCATTCGGTCACAGGACCGATTGCTACGTTATATTATACGACATTAGCACTAGAGGCGCAACATGTTTTTCTTGAGGGGGACAAACTTGATTATTTGTCTGAAGACAGATATTTACTTTGTGACTAGATTACTGCCTCAGGGAGAGGCGCTGAGATATCCGCTTCTTGCTGGGCAGGTGAACATGGACAGGTTCTGGAGGCGTCATTACGGTGGTGTGCCTCTGACTGAAGGGTGCATCAATATCGCCTGCGTGACAGATGTGGCCAAGCTGTGTGCTCTGGCTGTTATTGTGCAACTGGTGAGGTTGTTTATGCCACATCGGGCATCGGGCCCATAGGTGGGAGTTTTACACCACTTGAGGAACGGGCATTTCTTCAATTTTTCTATTTCTATTTTGATGGTATGGTGTCACAACTGAACACGGTCCAGCGTGGATCCAAATCATTTGCGTACGCTAGCATTTTGTGTAGCATCATGTATGAGAGGGTTGTGCTAATGAGGCTCGTAGTGCTTGTGCCTATCAGGTGGCCGAGGGAGCCACGTATGAGGAGGTGGGCTCTGGTGATGCTACACGGTGGTGGTGGCAGAGTGGGTCATTATTGGAATGACACAATGGAGGCCTGGTTTTAGGCCAATCCACAGATGTTTTTTCCATACCCTTATGCGGGGATGGACTTTCAGGGCGATCCAGATATTGGTCTCCCTTTTGGTTATGTTTGGGGTCCCGCAGGTATGTGTTATGTTTCTACATTTACTTGAGTTTTTTGTGTTCTTGAGTGTTCTTTATTGACACTGACATACTTTTGGTTACTCGTGCAGATGTTGGCGAGGTAGGATGCCCAGTGGCCCGGCTAGTGGGTCACAACCCTCCACCACGACTGCCTAGTGGTCCGGGAGGTGGTGTCGTCGGTGGACCGGGCGAGGATGGTGCTAGCCCTTCTGGTGAGGGTAGCAACATAGGTGCAGCTGAGATAGCAGTAGAGAGAGCTTGTGTAGATGTGGCTGAGGCACGTGCTATAGAACTTACAGCTCAGGTCGAGGCTCTAGAAGACTTCAAGGGTTGAGTAGATCGCTTGACCCATGGGATGCTTGCTCAGGGTCTTATGGATGACTTCGAGGAGATATGGCTAGAGACAGTGATGGCCCGTGAAAGGGACTACTGACCGACTCTACGACGGGTAGCTATTGCAGTGGCAACAGTAGCTCCAGTGGTGGCACCAGGAGCGGTGGTGGGCCCAGGCGCTCCTCTTGAGGGGGCACCCCCTAGAGTAGATTTGTACACAGGGAAAGCACCCATTATGAGGATGCTTCCCTTATTTTTGATGACCTCTATATTTTTTGGCTGGCCAACGGGCTAGCAATATTATTTTTTGTACTCTGATACACATATTTTTTATATATATATGAGAGATCTTTTTGTGGCTCTACATGGTGTGATGTCTATTTTGGTTTATGCATGACACTGATGGACATACATGTTTTTGGTTTTTATGTATGGTTGTTTGCTCGTGATGCATTCCAATCTAGGATATTGTTAGCTATATGATCAGCTGTTTGGTTTTGATTCCTTGATACATGTGAGAATGTAATATAATCAAATTGTCTGCTTAATATTCTGGCACGCAAATATTTTCTAAATAGGTTTGCATCCCTGGTTTCAAATGTTTGGTTTAACTGCGAGACTACTAACCGGGAATCAAGGTAGACATGCATATGGCAGATGCCCTGGTGGAGAGCCTCACACATAAGTCCAATAACGGTGTCATATTCTGCCTGATTGTTGGTTGCTGAACCGACGCACATGCCATTTGAACACAGTGGTGATCAGTCAGGGTGATAGATTACCTAGGTAGCTATAGCTAAGTTTTTAGACCATCGCGATGCTCCATCAGCAAATCCGAAATAGGGTTTAGGTTGGTGATCCATGGTGATTTTTTAGCGCATTTAGGGTTTTTTGGGTCAAAAATATTTTGGTGGTGGATTGTGTGTACTCTAACTCTAGGGGATAAGGGCTTGTGGGGCCCTTATGGGTAGAACTTCTTGAGGTAAAGGCCATTGACGGGGTTAGTGAGGTAGGTCCTGTCCGGTTCCGTCAAGATATATGTCCCCTGCCAGAGGTAATGTTTGATGATATAGGGACCTTTCCACAGGGTTTCGAACTTTCCTGTCCCTAAGGCTTCTTTTGCGACATCATAGCGAAGGAATAGCTCTCCTTTGGTAAATGAGCGAGGGGTGATGTGGAGGTCGAATGATGCTTTTACCCTTTTCTTATGGGCCTCATTGTGCTGCAGTGATTGGTGCCTGTTTTCTTGAACTAGCTCTAGTTGTACTAGGCACTTTTCTAGAGGTTGGGTGTCATCTTGGAGTTCGATGGTTGCATGCAAGTTTGGGAGCTCACGGAAATCAATACAAGGATGCAAGGTGCCATGGTTTTTTGCGACAGGAATAAAGCTAAATTCCTATGATGGAGGAGTTGTCAAAATCCTGTCTTGGGCATGCGATGACACAAGTCGTATGTGATGAGTTGTGTCACTAGCATGCGGTGGGGGAAGGATCTTTGCAATCGAGTCCTAAGTGAGCTGATAGTCGGCCTTCCCGCTAGGATAGTCAATTCTTGGTAGATGGAAGTTTATTTTATCACAGAGGTGTTTGAATGTTTGTAGCAACGAACATCCCACTAGTGTGTGATTATGACTGGTGCAGATGGTGCAGGGTATCATAGTGCTGACAAAGTGGATAGTGTGAGAATATACACTACTCGATGTTCCAGATGTGGACGCTTGGAAAAGGTCTGTTACGGACCAAGGCATCTTCTGTTTCCATTTTTGCGTTGTAGGTTGGAACTTACCTCCCTTTTAGGTTGGTGGGTGACTTAATGCTGCTCTAGATGCTCTCAGTTTGGGGAGATGCATGCACTTAAATGTATGATGAAAGTGTGAGAAAATTCAACAGTAAGTCTGTGTAATATTCTCTTGATTAGAGAGAAACTTTCGAGGGAGAGATGTGATTATGCAGAGACTATTTGCAAGTGGTTTGAGTTATCTGCATTGATTGATTTGGTGATAGTTTAGATTACATAGGCCGCATGTTATCCTCGGTTGGGCCTGAGGTTTACATGATTGGTTTATGGTCTTAGCAGGTGAGATGAACCACCCTGGTGGTGGGGTCGAAGCAGGCTTATAACACTATCGTGGTAGTGGGGGTGTCATTGGGTCGATGAAGTATCTTTTATGCCATTCTTGAAGGTCGCTCATTCTCTTTTCTACAACATTAATCATGTAGATAGTGGGACGGAGTCATGAGACATTAGTACAATGCCGGTTGTAATGATTACCCTGACACATCAGGCAAAAAATCCATGATATAGGTCTCCCATCGTGTGTGGTCTGAGGGTGGGCGGGGTACCATCGCCGATATGCTACTAAGTCGGGGCAGTGGACTACTATATGGTTCGTTTACTTGCATAATGTGCATGCGGGTGGCTTTTATGACGTGTTTATGATGGTAACTATGGGTTGCTTGCTAGGTCGTTCTTCGGCTGACAAGAACATGATTGACCCGCTCATCTCCTCTGCTTAGGTCATGGATCTACCGATGGATTTGGCATCCATATCGTCTTCTTGGGAAAGACGAACTATGGTTAAGCAGAGGCTATCAAGGGCTAGTTGGAAGTGAGGTATGTAGTGACATTCCTCCAATAAGTGATTTTCGTCGCATAACGAGCATGTGAATTATGCTGCCCATAGCCCCACGTAGTAGACCCTCTCGATTGGATACCATTCATGGATGAGTTCCAATGTAGCGCACTCTTCAAGGTAGTGGCCACGTTCATCACATAGCATGCAACGTATAATGGGCATTATTGGGGGGCACTCTACGTATCGGTGCTCCTCTTGTAAGTACAAGATGGTGCGTGGCTCGTCATTGGTGGACTGGATGGAGGGATCCTCTTGATAGGATCACTCAATTGCGTGTAAGGCATCCCGATACCATGGTATTTCTAGACAATGGAGGGTATAGTGCCCATAGGTGTCACAAAGGGCGCATGCATAATTGGTATGCAGCGGTTTGCCTGAATTTTTGGTCGCAAGTTCCTTTTTATGGGAGTACCGTTTTGAGGTGCCTTCCTCGCAGCCGAGGAGTGGTTTTAATTCGTCCAACTCTGGGCATATGTGAGTAGGGTGTCCTATGACATCACATATAGCATAGGCTAATAAAACCCTCTACATGGTGGGGGTCACCACTTTCTTTCCTTTCTTGGCGATTTTATTTATCGTGGTCACTGATTTCGCAGCGGGGATTTCCCTTGTGGGAGTGGTTTCGACTACTATTTGGGTAGGTTGGGGCTCCTCGGGACCGAAAGGATTTAACCCAAACACATTAATGTTGGTAGCTGGTGTTCCTAGAGGGGGAACGAGGTACCACACTAGGAATGCCAATGATATGTTGGGTAGTACCAGTGTTGCCAAGACCTACTGGAAGGTAAAGCCAGTAGGTGGGTATAGGAAAGGAGTTTGGGAGGCGACATAGAATAATGAGGCTGCAGTAGCTGATGCCTTGGTGTCGTTACTACTTGAGTCTGTGTCATGGCTAACCTTGATGCTTGACGTGGAAATCATGCATACCAAGGCCGTTGTGGTATCTGGTGATATCTCAGGGATAATAGAAGGATCTCCTAGGAAGGATCCTAGGATGGACGATGGTTTTAATTGGCCAAGGCCATATTCTTGATACCATGAAAGACCATCAGCAGCTGTGTTTACATAAGGTAGAACCATATCTGTATTGGTCAAGGGATGCTTTTCAGTGTGCATCATCTGGTCTACTGTAATGATTCGATCCTCAGGGGGGAACATCATGATGCGGAAAACAGAGGATGCTATGGAAGACATGGCGTACATGTAACTTCACCCAAAAAGTATATTGTAATCTAAGTGAGCCTCCAAGACTTCAATTACTATGTGGACCGTTATGCCGGCTAAGCAGACCAATACGTTTTGGAAGAGATCGACGGAGGTGGAGGGCCGATTGTCGTATGCCCTGAGTGTGATGACGGAAGGTTTGAGTTCTGGGGATCCTAACTTCTACCATACATTTTTTGACATGATGCATGTGGATGCACCCTCATCTATGACACATCGGTGAATAGTGATATTCTGTACCAATACTGGTATCTGAAAGGTGACCATGGAGGGAAGCCTAGGGGTGGCTTTGTCTAAATCAAAAGCCATGATGAACGTGTTGGCAGGGCTTTCCACTATTTTGGGCACGACTGCAGTACTTCCAAAGCAGACATAGCAGCAGGTGATTGGGCTAAATCATCTATGATTCTATAATTATGGGCTGCATTGGAGTAGTTACCTACTCGCCTATTAGGCCCTTTAACCATTTTTGGAAATGGTTCCAAAGGAATCTTTGGAATGGTTAAAGGTGCAGTCGGTGCAGACGTACTAGCCCTTGACATACTGGTGTCTGGTGGGGTGTCGTAGCTGTGATTCTAGGTTTGAAAAAACATTTATTTTTCGGCCATGTAGATTTCATGGTTGTTTTTCTCAAAATAATTGGGGTTTTGTTGCTGAGTGCTAACTGTTCCTTGATGGGGGAAGGGTTCTTGCATAACTGCAGTTGGTTGGGAAGATCCCCCTTGTCCTCGGTTACTCTGGAGCTTTTTAAGCTTAGGGAGTTTGGGACAGTGGTGAGTATAGTGCCAATACTCACGACATATCGAACAAGAATGGTTTGTTCATAGAGGTGGCATTTTTCCTAACTTTTGAGCATTTCTTGGCTCCTAGATCTGATTCTGGTTGAAGTTATCTCCAGGCCTGGGTGCGGTGGGCGCTGTAGACTGTTACCCCTTGTCCAGGGTTCCCTTTAGGTTTTTTTTTTACCTTTAATTTGACCACATTAGGAGGGTAATTCTCCTAATCATACTGGTGTGGTTGATCTTGGGATGGCTACACAAAGTTCACCTGTGCATTGTTTTGCGTTGGTGGGTTATGTGCTTGGGACTGAGCATACTGTTGTCCCATATTTTCACCTGGCCATTGGGGGGAGTTCTTTCGTCAATTTTTCTTCCTGCATACTGGGTCCCCCCGGCTGGAGGGTAAGGTCCTCCTTGGTGATATGCGGGTGCCCTAATAGTTAAATTTTGCTACTACATATGATGACTTTAGAATCCAGGTTGAGACATGTCCTAGGTAGATCCATGTGTATAACTGGGATTTTGACTATTATTGCCTAGGTACCCTTAGGTCATTGACCCAATAAGTCCATCTGTAGAGTTCAACGCGCCTGGAAATTCTTGATAAGATTGAAGGCATGGGGCATTAGGCAAGATATTGTATATGTACCCTGATTGCATATAAATCAGTTCAAGCTGCTAGGCTTTACTGATTGTGTCCTCTTCGGATGTGGGGTTACGTTGCACCAAATCCTTTGAAATCTCTGCCATCAGAGTTTTTAATAATAAATCTAAAAGGACTCGATCATCGAGTTGAGATTTTCCGTCTCCACTCGTGGAGAGGTTCAAAAATGTGAGTAGAGGGAGATTGTATGAAATGAGTTAGTAATTCCATTCCTGAATCATGGTGAATGGGTAACTGAAAATAAGTGAGGAATGCAGTAGTGAGGGTGTTAAATGTTCTGTGTGAAGCAGGGGGTTGCTCGACGTACCATTTCATGGCCACTCCTGTGAGAGTGCATTGAAACAACCTCAATCGAATAGTATTGTCAATGATGTTATTCGATGAGCACCACAGGTGGAAGGTCATTATATGATTCCTTGGGTCTTCCGCTTGCTTGCCTTCAAACTTTGGTATGTATGAAGGGAGCTTCATGGACATGGGAGGCCAATTGGGGTCATGTGAAATGGGGTCATTAGTGAGCTTGGTTAAATATGGTAGATTTAACGCCGCTAAGAGGGGTGACTGAGAGGTTGACGCCATGGTAACATGTGAAGACACAAAGTTCTGATTAGAATGGGGGTTAGTCTATGATGTACCCGGTTGTGAATTTAGCTAGCTTCCCGTATGGGATGCACTCTTTTGCCCCCTAGGGGACGAGGGGGGAGTGATGTGCGGTGTGGTGTTGGGATACCGACTATGGTTCCCAATGAAGATTGCTCCAAGAAAGGAGGAACCAACCACTGTGGCAATGTTCTGTCTTTGACACCTAAACGGTGAAAGACCTGGAACCCCTCCCGTTAATGGGTCCAAAAGACGCCTGGACTGAAGAGATTCCATTGGAACTGTTTGAGGGTTGTCCAAGTTAGGTTTTGGAAATTTTTTTTGAGGGAATTGAGTCTATGATCACGTAAAATTTATGGCCACATACATAAAACAAAGCGAAAAAGAAATGATTTTTCCTTTAATTTAATCTATGTGATCAATCAAGCAAAAAATGGTTTCGTCTGTTTGCGCGTGATACTAAAAAAATCCTAGAAGACATAATAATGTCCTCACACTCTCAAAAGTAACTGAGCATTAAGAGGATTTCTTGCGAGTGCTAGCACAACATCCCGAAAGAACTAGCGACGCCCCCAGTCAGTTGAAGAGAATCAACCAAGGTAAGGGTAGAGGGTCTGGCACTTGCCTGCATCGTCACCTCTAGGGTAAAGGATGCCCTAGTTTTGGCCACTAAGAACCACTGTCTCACGTGAGCGTTCGAGTCTTGGGCTTCTTGGTAGTCAACTAACAGTACCAAGTATAAGAGAGGTTAGGTAGCCCCAACTGATACAACACACACTGCGCCTAAGCCTAACCCCCTGTGAATCGAGTCTCTGCCGTGCTCGGGTTTTCTTTTCCATGGGATGATAGGTGGATTTTAAGATCCATAAAAATTCAACTTATATGTTTCAAATGTGAAGCGTGATCAAGGTGGCTTATTGGATGCCTACCCCGTTGATCCTAACTTAAACTATAATTTCTCTTGTGGTCCCTGCGGGGAGAGTTTAGTGAGTTGGTTTAAGTTATTTTTAGGTGGCTTTCTTTTCTTAGTGGGTGAATGTGTGTGAGAATATGGTGAACAATCTCATAATTTGAACATATGGATATCGGTGATCCGTTACAAATTTCCCCCTAGTTAAACTATGTGACGTTGTTCCTTGCTCAAATAAAAATCATTTGCGGATAATGGGCCACTTCCAAGACCTCCTAATTAGTCTATGTGAGTGACTAAAGGGAGATGGTTAGATCACCAAATATAGAGTTTTCATATGGTTTCTAGGGTCACCCCAATGGCACAAAACCCGACAAAGATTACTCTAACTTGTGACTCAATCCTAGTCCCGCAATTTCCTAAATGCAAAAACTGAAATTTAAATAACTGATTTCTACACTAGCTTATGCATGTGGTCCCGAGAGCACTTACTTGGACTGGTTAAACTAAGCGTTCATACCGAATTTGAAAAAACATAAATTGTTCGGAAAGCAATGGTTAACTCACCCCCTACTTAAAGCTGTGTGAGTACTTTTGCAAAAAATCAACTTAAATGAAAACTAACTAAATTCTGTAGAGAAATTTGAATAAACTGATATATTTATCATGATATTCTCACAGTCACACACTATTTTAGCTTCATGCGTAATACGAAATCTATTCTACCATTGATCATCACATGCGAGAAATAAAATCAATTGCATGCACAAATTAAAACCATAAAAATTCACACATATGAACACGGTATGTAATGGGAAATATTAAAAGTGAAAACCCGACTATGCGTATATTATATATTTCATAGAGATCATGTAACAATCATTATACAAAGCTCCTCACAAGCTCTCGGTATAATCTCCACTTGCTACACACTAATCAAGCTAGATCTAACAAAACACGTGCTCCAATCTCTTGCCACTTGATAGCCTACCTCCTACTATGAGTCCTGGCACAGAATGCCTCTTGATGAGAATGAATTACCCACCACTTGCTTTCTCACACGATGTTTATAGGCATCTCTCTTGAGTGTTGGATACAAACCATGCATCACTTATAGTCTGGCCCGGTAGTCACACTTGCCCTTTCACTATCTGCCTTGTGGTCACTCACTTTATTTGTTCATGCCTTCAGAAGTTAACTGATGTATTCTTTAGTTGATTAATGAGTTTATAATTAGTGAATTAATTAATAATTAATTCACACCACTCTCACTAATTGTATCAATCAGTTAAACTAGATACAAATAGCTCAACTATGTTTAGATTAGTTACGCTGAACACAACTCCATTAACTTCCTCGTCAACTCCACCAAACTCTCTCACATGAGTTCTATTTGAAGTATCCATGCAATAGCTCCACTTAACCCTCGGGAATAGTGTAATTCGTACGTAAATTGTTGTGCCACATTTGTGCACTTAGCGAAGTGCTCAAGAGAATAAGATAATGTTTATAGTCCAAATATTGTTAAGAGCTAATAATATTCGACATGTCTATTTTTAGGCTGGCAATCTAAAAATAGGTTACGCAATATGTCTAAAAATAGAAATCCATCTATTTTCCAACTTGACCAACCATCCATAAATAGCATCCCACAACTTATAGAATATGATCGACATGTCTAAAAATAGACTTTGCGAAAAAAATCACCTTAATAGGCCCCCACCTAGTTTAGGTGATCACTCGCTAGGATCGGGAATGATGTTTCGGGATGCCTCCTTCTTTGTTTCTTGTTATAATCTTCAACACTCCCTCTCAACAAAAAAGAAGGAATGTCTTTGCGTAGGCACTTGAAACTCCATGCATTGCCTGTGACCTTCACTTGCTAGTGCCATGCAACTCACGGCCATCGCCTGTACTGACTCCTATGGCTTGAATAGGCTCCAAACAATTCAATCATTCGGTGCATCCTATCATCAAATTCTTGACTTTTGTTGGGGCCTACCACATATCATCGAAGACAACTGCGTTGTTGAACTCTTGCACCCATGCACTCTGCACTTGCTGTCAACTCTGATACGTATGTCCCGATATCCCTGCTTGTCAACGATATGCACACGTAATCACATTTGATCATTGCTACTATTGCTCTATAGGCACCTCGTAGCCGAGTTCAATTCATGAGATCCACACCATCTCAATGAATCCTACCCGAAATCTCCTCTTGGGATTACTCATGCATGTTTTCCCATGTCCCTGGTGGTATAGCGCATGCACTCCCTGTCCATGCGCGCCAGAATTTCTCTACATGAGTGGTTGCTCCCACTCCATGATCCTCATCTTATGACTGCTCCACATCCCCGAGGTTCACTCTTACACGCGAAAAACTTGCTCTCTCAAGCATCAATTTCATGTCTTTCGCACTTAACGGTATGAAGCCTAAAGTAAATACCATCTACTTCAAGTCTATAGAGATTCTTTGCTCGAATCCAAGCTTTCTTCGACTTGTCCTTCTTCATCCACACTAACTCCTACACTCCCAGCTCATCCCTACGGTGGAAAAACTTTGTCAAGTATCTTGGGAATAGTGTCATTCTTCTCCATTTTTATTTTCATGGGTTTATCCTTGAGCATAACTTCCTCTTTGGTCACTTCGGTACAAAAAAATAATTTGCTTCAATACTTTGAAATTGCTCCGATGATCAATATCGCTCGATACCATGTAGAAAATCTATGTATGCGTGCTGTGTAGAAATTTGAATAAGCGATATCATTGTCCACCGATATTTTACGATCACGCACTATTTTAGCTTCATGCATAATACGGAATCTCTTCTACCATTGATCATCACATACGGAAATAAAATCAATTGCATGCACACATTAAAACCATAGAAATTCACACATATGAACACAATATGTAATGGGAAAGCTTAAAGTTGAAAACCATAATATGTTATATTATATGTTTCATAGAGAATCATGTAACAATAATTATACAAAGCTCCTCACAAGCTCTTAGTATAATCTCCACTTCTTTATACACACTAATCAGCTAGATCTGGCAAAACACCTTCTTAATCTACTTGTGATAGCACACTCTCTTTGCACAGGTCCCCTCTTTTGAAGAATGCCTCTTCGGTGAGAATGAATTACCCCGGCCTTGCTCACCACAGTCTTTATAGTCACCTCTACTATGTGTTGGATACAAACCATACATCGGTAAGGGTAAAGTTAAGGTTAGGAGTTGGGATTAAGAGTTAAGGTTGGAGGTTAGGTTAAGGAGTAAGAGATTAAGGTTGGGGTTAGGGTTAGGTTACGATTAAATTTGGGTTATGGTTAGGATAAGGTTAAGGTTAAGGTTAAGGTTAGGTTAATATTACAATTAGGTTAAGGTTAAGGCTAAGGTTAGTTCTGTTAATGTTAAGGGTAAAGTTAAGGTTGGAGGTTTAGGTTAAGGTTAAGGTTAAGGTTAAGGATGGGTTAAGGTTAAAGCTAGTGTTAGGTGGTTAATGTTAAGGTTATGGTTGAAGTAAGGTTAAGGTTAAGTTTAAGGTTAGGTTAAGGTTATGGTTAAAGTTAGGGCTAATGTTAAGGGTTTTGGTCAAGGTTAGGGTTGGGTTAAGGTTAATGTTGGTTTGGTCGAAGGTTTAGTGTTAGGTTATAGTTAAGGTCGAGTTAAGGTTGAGGGTAAGGTTATAGTTAGGTTAAGGTTAAGTTTAAGGTGAGATTAAGGTTAAGGTTGGTCAAACTTAGGGTTAGCTTATTGGTAAGGTTAAGGATAAGGTTAAATTTAAGTTAAGGTTAGGGTCAAGGTTAAGGCTAAGAGTTAAGGTTAGGTTAAGGTTAAGATTAAGGAGTTTGGTTAAGGTTAGAGGTAAGGTTAAGGTTAAGGTCAAGGTTAGGTTATAGTAAGGTCAAGGTTAAGGTTGGGTTATAGTGAAGGTTAAGGTTAAGTTTAAGGGTGAAGGTTAATATTAAGGTTAAGGTTAAGACCCGTAACCTTAACCTTCGCATAACCTTGGCCTTAACCTTCCCCTAGCCTAACCCCAGCCTTAACCTAAGCCTTGACCCTAACCTTAACCTTGGCCTAACTTTAAGCTTGACTTTGCCCTTGAGCTTAACGTTAACTGAGTAGCGGTAACATGTATATACATAACCTTAACCTTAACATTCCCATAATCATAACCTTAACCTTAACCTTAACCTTGACCTTACCAAGGTTAGGGTTAGGTTATAATTAATGTGAAGGCTAGGTTAAGGTTAAGAAGTTAGGTAATGGTTAAGTTTTAGGTTAAGGTTAAGGTAAGGTTAGGTAGAAGGTTAAGTTTAAGGTCAGAGATAAGTTTAAGGTTAGGTTAAGGTTAAGAGTTAAGGTTAATGTTTTGGGAAGCTTAAGGTTAAGGTTAAGGTTAATGAAATTAGTTAAGGTTAAGGTTAAGGTTAAGGTCAAGGTCGAGTCCAAGGTGAGAGGTTATGGTTATGGGAAGGTTAAGGTTAAGGTTGATGTTAGGTTAAGGTTAAGTTTAGGTAAAGTTTATAGGTTTAGTTAGGTTAAGGTTAAGGTTAAGGTTGAGTTGCAATTAAGGTTAAGGTTAAGGTTAAGGTTAAGGTTATGGCTAAGGTTAACATTAAGGTTAAGTTAACCTTAATCCTTAACCTTACTAACCTTACCCTAACCTTAAACTAACCTTAACTAACCTTAAACTTGACTTTACCCTTAAGCTAACCTTAACCTTAGCTTTACCCTTAACTTAACATAACCACATTGTATTAGGCCACTTAACCTTAACTTTAACTTGACTAAACCCGTAACCTTAATCTTAACCTTTCCTTAACCTTCACCTTGGCCTTAACCTCAACCTTAGTTATAACCAAACTCTAACCTTGACCAAACCCTTAACCTTAACTGCTTTAACTTCTTCCCCCAACCTTAACACTAACCTTAACCTTAAATTTACCATTAACCTAACCTTAACCTTAACTTTACCCTTAACCTAATATTAACCTTAACCTAACCTTAACCTTACACTTAACCTTTACCTTCCTTAACTTAACCCTAATCTTAACTTATGCTTCTCCTAACCTAACAACAGCCAGCCAAAAACTCTTAACCTTAATATTTTCTTAACTTATGCTTTAATAACCTTACCCTTAGCTGTGTGCTTACCTTAACTATAACCTAACCTAACCTTGACAAAACCCTTAACATTAGCAGTAACTTTAACCTTAAGCTAATATTAACCTTAACGTAACCGTAACCTTAACTAACACTTAACCTTAACTCGACCTTCTTTACTGAATTTACCTTAACCTTAACCTAACCTTAACCTTGATTTACCCTTAACATTACCTTAACCTTGGCCTTACCCTTAACCTTCACCTTACCCTAACCTTAACATTAAATTTACCCTTTGTTAGTCATCCATAATTTTCACTACTCTGAAGATGATTAAGTAGTGGTCCTTGATTTCTAGAAACAAAATTCATAAACATTGTGAGTTTTAGAAATCTCATTGCCTTCATTATCTGATAAAACTTCCCTATTTTATCATCCTATCTAGTCATGACTATCCCACCACTCTGAAGACCATCATGGGCTCAAGTCATTTTGTTTTAACCTAACTTGTCACCTTTTTTTTTCATCATGTGCTCTTTTGCCTTTTGGCCCAATTCCTCTATTTTGCTTACCTATAGGATTCCTAATACTACCCAAACCTACCAATCAAATAACTACTTTGCCTCTTCCATAATATTCTCGAGAAGGCGGTGCTCTGTACGGAGCCCTTTGGATAGTCAAGTATGCTAGATTTTAGGTCTTCCAAAAAACTAAGCTTATCATGGGTCCTATCTTGTACTTGGTGATCCCTAAGTCTAAATCTTTGTCCAAAGTCAAAGTCAAAAAGTCTCCATTAGGTCACCTAAGGTTTCACTAAGTCATAGGATGTATTTGGTACTTGTGATTTATACCTTCCTTCATGAGGAGAGTATACTCAAAGAGGGCAAAATCAAGCAATTTGATCCAAAGTCATTCAAGAAAAGCCACCTTGGCTTAAAGCTCAAATGCTACGAGGGATAGCTACAACATTTTTATACGATGAATAGCCAAGGTGGCCACCAAAAATAAAAAGAGTAACGTAATAAGATGTAATCATCACCGGGAGGCATACACAAACAAGACAAAAGTAATAGGCCTATAGGTAAAGAGTATCGGGGTTTGTTTTGGTGGATTAACAAAACAATGGTGACAAGCGAAAAAACCATCTCGGAGATTTCAAGGACGGCCTCCTCCTTGGGGTTTCCAAATATGGAATTTCTTCACTGCCGGTAAAAAGAAGAAAAAGACAAAAGTATCATTTTAAAAGGGGATCATTTTGCAAAAGGTAAAAAATAGAGTTTTGAAATAAAAGGTTGGGCATAAGTTATTATAAAAACGACCTAAAAAGCAAGTATTACCCTGGTTTTCATCTCATAAATAGACCCCCAATAAAAGGCCTCTATGTCAAAATGATTTTTCTACAAAAGATGACGGAGGCATAAAAAAATTTTCTTCAAAAAATGGCAGTGGTGTGTTCACGACGATAATAGTAAAAAAAAAAAAGCACTAAAAGATAGGGGACATTAACTTTGCAAAGGTAAATTGTGATATTTTAAAAAATTGCTTTTAAAAATAAAATATAAAAGGTCACTTGAACCTTTCACCATGCCTCACTTTCCATTTCCAAATTGAAGAAGCCGTTCAGGAGATTTTTTTTCGGTTTTCAAGCCAAGCGCAAAGCTTTCGGGCGCTACGCACCTAGCCTTCGATGCTATGCACGGAGGGAGGTGGGTAGTGTAAAAGTACAGCATGCTACGTCTTTAAGAGCTTAGTGTTGTGCACACGGCACGGCACTACGCACAAGCCCAAAAGACCCCAGAAGCACAGGACACTACCCGGTCACTCGGCGCTACGCTCGACCCAGTTCTTCACGTTTTCTCAAAGAGCTCCAAAATCTGGAAATTTCGTCTTCAAACCTTGTGGAAGTAAGGAATTCTAGGTTGGTGAAACTTTTCTCCTCCAAAGCTCTCCTTTTTCTAAAAACAAGGAATTCATCCATAGTCAAAATTATACCAAACCCTAGACTATATAAAGATCATTACTTAGTATTTGAGTTAGGGTTTGCAAGTGAAAATCAGTTTTTGAGTACAAAAATAAGATTCGGTGACTATAGGCTAACATCTAAACCCAAAGTTCAAGCTCTAAAAGTCAACGGAGGCATATCGGCACAAGTTTTGAAGCGTTGTTGCCACTATTAATCGAGAGGTATGTCATTCCAAAGTTTGAAGCCATTTCCATTCGGAGACTTAAAGTAATTTCAATCTGAAAGTGAAAGTCATTATTTTTGTGGGTAGAAAAGTGTTAATTTGAACATTGAAGAATCAATCATGGGTTTCATTGTAAGGTGAACCAATGGGTTCAAAATATTTAGAAGGCTACCCTCGAAATGCAAATAAATGTTACAACAAATAGGATGGCTTCAATTTTTGGAGAAATTTAATGGCTTCCACAAGGAAGTCACTAAAACATTTGCGAATCTCATTTTCAAGGAACCAAAGTTGAAGTGGGAGATATCAAATTTATTTGTCATGAAGTTTTTTCATTACGAGAGGCTACGGTGTTGCTCAAAGCTGAAGAGATGGTTCAAAAATAGAGAATTCCACAATGACTCCACAGAAACAAATTTTAAAATCACCAAGTATGGATATTCTTGTATTTAAGAAAAGGAATTCCCGGTTAACGTTGAAAAATAAATGGAAACATACTTCTTCTATGAGTAATTACATGTGAGGGTAGATATGGGACATTTTATATGCTCTACCACATTAGTGATAATGCATTTTACGGGAATACTTAAACCTACCATATTTCTTGCTTCAGAAATCTGAAGAAGATGGCTTCTGTGTTCAAAGAAAGGGTTCAATTTTAAGAACAACCCTATATCATCATGGTTTGGTCGAAATTTTGATTGAACATCATCTAGCTAAAACAAATGATACATGGGATGATTTCTTGATAAGAAATCGGTTTGAAGAGCAAAAGAACCCTCACCGGAACCACGATACAAGGAGAAGTAGGAAATGGAGGACTTCAAAAGTTGAAATTGACAAAAAAATCCAAAAGAGAGCGATTGAGAGATCATTTAGAAAGTTGACCCAAATCAGAGGCAACTTAAGGAAGAAAAGGTAATCGAAACACTTGCAGAGAAAGGAGAAAGGATCCTCTCGACCCTGAGAAGAAACCACAGTTAAGAAAACTAAAGAAAACTCAAATCAAACAAACGGGGGTGATTGATATAGAAGATGAGGAAACATCCATGGAAGAAGATGTTGAGAAATTTTGAAGGAACCCACTGAGGTGTTTTCTGCTCAGCAGAAATATATGACTATGTGGAAACTTTGGAGAGAAGAGCTTCGGAAAACGGAGAGAACCCCGAGTCCTCCACTATAAAATAGATATGTTAAGAAGGGATAGGTATGAGTTGGAATTACTGAATAGACACATCAAAAATGAGAATGAAATTCTCAAGGATCAAGTCAAGCTCAAAGGCGATATGAACTCGCCTTATCACCATATAGACAAAGTGGAGAAGACCAATGAGAAGTTAAAGACAAGGAACAAAAAGCTAATTAGGGCACTCACCAACCCTAAAGTTCAAACTTGTTGTGTCGAGATAACCCGGAAGATCTCTATGCTAGACAAAGGAGAAGGAGAGGATTAGATGTCGCTTACGGAAGCCTGCGAGTTCATGGGATAATTTGCATGAGGACATGCAAGAAAGCGATGGGGTATGTTGAGCCTCAAAATTGTGCTTTCTTTCATTCATTTACCTCATTTTCACTTTGTCCATTGCCATCCCTGAACCCAATTGATCAATGAATATAGTTAAAATTACTTCTAGAATGATTTACATAGGCGACTTGCTAAGTTTTGTGATTTTTTGCCATTGTAAAGCATTTTGACCGGAGTGCTACGGAGATACGAGACATTCCATAACGCCTTGGCGGTCTGCGGTTGCCTTCACGTTTGAGTATGTTCCGGAGTGGCCTCTCAAGGAAAAGCGCATATGGGCATAATCCACGTCATGTCTACATGGTTCGTTGCTCATCATGGAGGAAGAAAGCAGATGCAGGTACGGTTTTGGAACGTGGGAACACATTTAGGAAAGCATACTTCTATTAGGTGTCTCGGTCCGGATATCATTTTCCTCTTCACGCGGCCCACTTCAAGAGTCCTAATGTGATTCGATAAGGAAAGGAAACGGTGTTCATGAATTGTTGCAAGTCTTGTTATGTGCATTTGCTTTATAAACACTTGGAAACCGAGAGCTATGTTAGATTTGATGTTAGATTTTGTGCTAGATTTTGTTTAGACTGCGTGCTACATTTTACGAAGACGCGGTGTTATGTTCAAGTTCTTTCATCTTTAATGAAGCAAAACGGTGTTGTTGGCAAGCGTTGATTTAATTTGGAGTTGAATTCACGGTGTTGGGGAGCCCCTGCCTCTTGCATGGATTTATTTTGCATAAATTAGATAAGTCTTCCGATTTGCCTTTACGTTTTGAATTTGAATTAATAGTTGTTCTAATTAGCTACGTAGTGGTACTCATTCTAACTCTTCCACAGAAGAAGCTCTTCCAAAAGACTATAATGATGAATGGGGAAATGACTATAGTATTGTAGGATTAGAAGTTGAACTCATAGTTGTTTTTAATTGGCTACGTAGTTGTACTCATTCTAATTCTTCCACAAGAAGAAGCTCTTCCAACGGATTATAATGATGAATGGGAAATGGCTATAGTACGCCAGGACTTAGTTGTAGTTTTTGTTGTTCATCATCACGAGTTACTTGTTCCAATCACTCTTCCACAAGAAGAAAAATCTTCGAAATTCTTAAAGTTCGAACATGACCGTGATAATGAATGATTTAGTTGTGTGTTTGTACTAAGTATCATCTCTTTGTTCTTGCTCTTAAACGCTTGCCCAGACATCATAATGACGAGTAGGATATGGATATGATATCTTAGTTTTTCATTGCTTTCGAGTCCTTTATGTTTGCATTTGCACTCAATTACACGGTCGGAAATTGTTCTAGCTCTTCCAAAAGGAAAATTATTCAAGAAAATATCAATAATGATGGACAAACAGATTGTGTAATTTCATAGAATAATGCATGATAGCATAGTTAGGATGCTCAGGAGTTTCATTGCACTTAATTCATGATTCGGTTATTTTATTTTGGGTTTGATAATGACTTGTAGTTTAACACCGTTTAGGTTAGTGACACCTTAGGTTTGGTTGTAGTTCAACTCATTGCATTTTCACTCCATTCAATTGTTATTCATTGCTGATAGTTAGTTATTTCGGTTGTTAGGATTAACAAAAGCAAATGCTTCATTATTCACAAACCTCTTCTTGTTCTAAAATCCATAATTGATCTATAACCATATGAACGAAGACAACATCATTTGGGCACAGAAGACCTACATGATTTCCTCATCATTTCATAAACGAGCTCTCCTCAAAAGACTACTTTGAAAAGAAATCAATAACTCTTGAAGTAAAGGTTTTGTGACATTCGATTAAATTACGAGAATAGAACTAGGAACTAGTCCTAGAATAGAAGATCTTAGGATGGTATCGTGTTTTTCCTCCAAATCTGTTTCAAATCTCTAATTAAGGACAAAAATTTTGCATCATTGTAAGATTAGTTGTTTAATTTATTTAGTTAGAGGATTTTTCATACTTAGTGATCATTTCTCAAGTTTAGTTTGTGTTTTTTTTGAATTATTTGTTTGAAAGTCATTATCAAGCTTTGCTTTTATTTAGTCATAGTTTAGACTCGGCTTCGGTGTTTCAATTGCATTTTCATTTGTTATCCATCAATTGGGTTTAACTATGTTTTTAATCATCGGCTCATTTCCATCAACTTTCTAGGCATTTTCCTTGTGAACATAAAACCACCCAAAAAATGCAAAAAACATCATAAATCACCACAAAAGACCAAAAACATCACAAAACACTACACACGACGCATTAGGAAACAAACACCTAGGTACATACGGTACACTTCACTTCAGCAATTTACAAATCTTTGGTTGACAATTAAATGAGCTCGATTTAGGAGACTAGATTGAGACCAAACATTTGGCGCCGTTGCGAAGTGATGAAAACTAAGGTAACCTTTTGTTTCTTAGCATCCAAAAAATTTTATGCGTAAGGAGAGAGATTCAAGGGAAGATTTATAAGCAGCGAGAGGCAGGAAGTTTTGATTTCTATAACACCACTTGTTTCATGGATCAGCTAGTGATACACCTTCAACTCAAACCCATCTTCCATCCTCCCTTGATCCACAGACTTCTAGAAGATCTAAGGTCCAACTGTTCAGTAGAAGAGAAACCTTCCACTTCATCACTAAAGCTGCCATAAGAAGAAGATTTAAAGACTCCTAGTAAGGATACAAACCTTTCCACTTCCACCAGAGAGTCAATCATGGCGAGGAAGAAGGAGGAGGAGGAGTTTTTAATGGAGAAAACACCAACATTTTGGAGGGAAGAGGTAGAGGTAGAGAGAGAGGTAGAGGAAAAAGGAGAGTAGAGGTGCAAATGGAGGAAGAGGTAGAATAGGAAGCTCTTTGGGTTCCCTATACTTGATGAAGAAACCAATACAACCATGAAAAACATTTCACCCTCTTAATACGCTAAACTTCTATGGACTTAAAGACGAAGATCTTGAAACTTTCTTATTCGAATTTGAAGTGTTGTGTAAGGACTTATGAATACTTACAAGATGCTCAAAAGCGAAATTATTTCCTTCAACTTTGAAGAGAGCGACATTGAAGTGGTTTATGAGTACAATGGGTAGCTCTATTAGAACATGGGAAGACATGAAACAATCATTTCTAGAGAGATACTTGGATTGTTGTGTCTTAGGTTAATCATAAGGAAGAAGTGTTCGAGATGTTACAAAAAGAAGATGAAAACTTAGAAGATTTGTTGGAAAGATTTAATTACAACATCAAAGGGCGGAAATGGAAAACCTAGATCAAGACACCTTAAGCTCTTTTGTTGAAAAAATTAGGGATGAATGGTTGGATATCCATAACATGATGGGGAAAAGGATATATCAAAACTTACATTACACCGAAATATACGAGTTATATATCAACCTTTCCGGAAGGGAAATCTAAAACTTTCAAAGGTCCAGGTAAATGCAGCACGGGACGGTAAGTAGATCGAAATAGGACACATGCTTGATGATTTTAAATACGACATATTAGGGAGTCTTAGTGAAAAAATAGACACCCTTAAGAATAAAAAACAAGCGAGAAGGTTGAATCGATGCTTTAGCGATCTTTTTGTCCCAAATGCAAAAGAAACATGCCCTAAGAAGTACATCCCTTTGGATGTAAAAGTTATAGAAACTGTGTCATTTGTTGCGAGAAACATGAGACCAAACATTTTGGTGAAAGTGCAATGCTGAAACATAATCAAATCTAAACTATGACTAAGCAGAAACAAAGCTTGATAATGAATTTTAAGCAAATGACTCAAAACATAAACCTAATTTGTCCCATTCTTTTGTGAAAGGTATTTTGAAAGAGATTGAGAAATGGTCGGTAAGTATGCAAATTCTTCTAAGGTAGTGTAGAAAGCTCTCCTAATCTAAACAATTAAACAACTAGCTTATATTGATGCAACATTTCATCCTTGATTAGAGATTTGTTGAAGCAAATTTGTAATAAAACATTTATATCATCATAAGATCTTAAATACAGGACTAGTTCCTAACTCTATTACGCAATTTAATTGAATGTCACAAAACCTTACTCAAGGGTTATTCATTTCTTTTCAAAGTAGTCTTTTGAGGGAGGCGATACCCATTTGTAGTGATAAGGAAATTGTAGAGGTACTTCAGGCCTTAAAATGATATTGTCTTCTGTTCATGTAGTTATGAAGCAATTATAGATTTTAGAACGAAAGGTTTGTGAATAATGAAGACTGTTTTGTTAATCTTAACAAGCCATGATAATCTAATGTACGAACGAATGACAATCTGAATGTGAAGTGCAAATGCAATGACTTAAGCTAAGAATGGACTTAAGATGTCACTAATGCAGAACAATGTTGAACTACAAGTCATTATCAAACTCAAAATAGAACAAGCTGACATGAGTTAAGTGCGATTAAACTTCGAGTATCCTAACTTATGCTATGCAAACGAAGGGCGAAAAATTAAAAACTAAGATATCATGGCTATCTCCCACTCATCATTATGATATATTTGGACAGCGTTTAAGAGTAAGGACATCTATGGTACTTGGTGCAAACACACAAATGAAACGTTCGGGATCAAAATCATGCTTAAAACATTATAAAGATTTATTGGAAGAGTTTCTTCTTGTGGAAGAGTATTTAGCATAAGTATAAATGTGATATTGAACAAAAGAGATTACAATTAAATCCTACCAATACTATGGCCAATTCCCATTCATCATTATAATCTTTTGGAAGAGCTTCTTCTTTTGGAAGAGTTTTTAGAATGAGTATAACTCGATGTCGACGAAAGCAACTACGAACTCAACTTTAAAAACGTAAAAGCGGCTAGAATACTTATCTAAATTACGCAAATAAATCCGTGCAAGAGCGAGGCCCTCTACCACTGACGGAATCTAACTCTAAATCAAATCAACGCTTTCAAAACAACATTATCTTGCTTCATTAAAAGAGAAATAACTTGAACATGGCAATACTGCGTCTTCGAAATGTAACGAGAGAGTCTCGGCAAAATCTAGAACAAAAATCTCTAGCCTAGCTAGAACAATTCATATTGATATTTTGGAATAATTCCTTATTGGTGTCTATTAGTGAACAAATAGACACCCTTAAGATACAAAACAAGCATAAGGGCCAGATACGGTGCTTTGGCAATCTTTTGTCCCAAATGCGAGAAAGAAACATGCCCTAAGAGAGTGTCCTTTAGATGTAAAAGTTATAGAAGCTTGTCATTTTTGTTGCGAGAAACATGAGACCAAGAATTGTCCTTCTCTTCCTGGTCTCCGGGTTGTTTTTCGAGAGGAAGCACCTCTGATTCACGAGTCTTAATTTTATCTAGAAGACAGCGAGGGGACCTCGGACACAAGGATTCCGCGGTGGAAATGTGTAATCAACCTCCATCTTGGAGATTCTTGGCGACAGCCTTGGCCCCCGATTTCAAAATCAATCTCAATCTTGAGCCACCAAGGAGAACACAAAGTCCCTATGGAATATACTCTCCATATTATCAGTATCCACCATCCTATCCACCATATCCACATTTTATCCTCAAAATCCTCAACAAAATCTTCTTCAAAATCTTCAACAAAAATTTCAACAAAATCCTCAGCAACATCATCGGAACCAACCACATCAAAATCAACCACTTCCATTACCATTCCCTCAAAAATCCAATCAATTGCTAGCTCAACCTATACCAAACCCCAATAACAAAAACCACTCAAAATACGTACATGATAGAAGGTCAACGAGTTTCCAACTTATTTAATCACTCCTCTGAATATGTGATGTTCAACTTAGGTACGGAAAGATACTTGAGAGGAAACCTTCGCAGTCATACAAGAACAAGATAATTCGAGGAAGACTCTCTACGAGTGAATAAAAGTCTTGAGGGAAGACACATCCTTTAGAACCCACACATTGAAAAACTAAAACAAAAAGATCAGCTAAATCCAACTCCTGTATTAGAGAAACCATCCACATCTACTTCTATACCTCCCTTTAAAGAAAAGATTACAAATTGATGAGGTGTATAAAAAGCAGAGATCATGGTGCCTAATTATGATTTCTTAGATGAATTGAAAGAAATGTTTGCATTAAAATTCCATTATTGAAATCCATCAAGGAAATCCCAATTTTAGCCAAAACATTAAAGGAGTTGTGTATGAAAACAACAAGAAAAAGAATAAGAGAAACCAAGAAAATTCAGCATTTTGGTAGGACAAATAGCAGGACATTATGATGGGGAAGAATTACTATTCAGTATCTGATGAAAATCCAGTTGTAAAATTGTATCAATGAAATTGAAATTTAAAGCTCACTCATGACTTAGGAACAGCATCGATATCATAGTAGATAAATCATGAATAATAGAACTTTATAATCTTCTCTTTTACTTCTGCTCTTATAATTAAGCAGATGAATCACATGACCAGGACAGATGGGTAATAGAAGACATTTCAGTGTCCTAGGCACCGTGGTCTTGTAGACTGTGAGCTCCTAACTCTGAGAATAATCTGGGCATCACTTATGGGAAAGAACCTTGGTGGCTGGGTTCTGATCTTTGTAGTTTGGGTCGGTCAATATGTATATTTGACAGCTGATTTCAGCTTAAAGAGATTCTTTATATCTCCAGTACAGGACATATTCTGATCAGGACTGGCCTCAATGATGAGAGGACCAAGAGGTTACATACTCTTCAATTTCATAAATTAGTGAAGATAATCAAACTGAATACTCCTGAAAGCTTCAAATCTCCAGGTAAAACATGAATCATTTAGAGGAATCAATATTGAGTTTTTGTCATCTAGGCATATGTCTCTTCATTACATGGACAAATTTGGCGGCTCTACAAGTGAAATTTTCCAGGCAAAACTTTGAACATAAACAAGAACCTGAGAAAAATCTCAACAAGAAGAGTTAATCAAAGTATTACGAGACATTCTTCTACATATGCATGGGAATACATTTGACATGAAAGGAATGAGATCCCAGACTTGCTCATCACATATATATAGAGGCAAATTGCAAACCAAGTACGGACAACCTCAAAGACGGATGAATCCAAATCTTAGGGGGTGTTAAGGAGAGAATTGCAAAAATTGTTAAATGTTAATTTCATCTGTCCTATTTTAGATAGTCGGTGGGTTTCTCCTTTGGTGATTTGTGCCTAAGAAAAATGGAAAATGGAGGGTGTGTGTTGACTCACAAGGAGGCGGAATAAAGCTACTCTTAAAGATCGTTTTCCCTTACCTTTCATAGATCAAGTATTAGATACATTAGGTGGCAAAAAGTACTTTTCATTCCTAGATAGGTTTAGTGGTTACAATCAAATCCAAGTAGCACTTGAAGACAAAGACAAAGAAACCATTTACACCATCTTGGTGTACCTATGCCCTCAAGGTATTGCCATTTGGATTGTACAATGCACACCCAACATTCAAGGGCGATGTGGGAGCCCACCGGATCCTATTACATGATTGTGTAGAGGTGTACATGGATGATTTCACGGAAGTTTATGGGGATACATTTGAAGAGAGCTTTAGAAAACTTGGAAAAAGTCTTAAAAAGATGTCGACGAACCTTTTCACTTAGTCATGAAAAATGTTTTATGATGTTTTGCGAAGGTATTGTTTTAGGGCACCATTTCGAGGATGGGATTAGGTTGATAGAGGCAAAAGTTGAAGTCATTTCTAACTATCCATTCCAAGTTGTCAAAGATGTTAGAATTTTCCTAGTATTTACGAGGTATTATCGAATTTATGAAAGAAACTTCACCAAAAAATAGCATCTCCCTCCTTCAAATTACTTACGAATTGTCGAATTTAAGTGGACTTACGATTGCGGGTTAGCTTTTGGTACGAAAACCAAAATTTCTGAAGCACCTATATTGAGGGGGACCTAATACGAGTTGCCTTTTCATGTCTCGTGAGATGCTTCCGATACGGCTCTAGGAAGCGATGTGGGACAAAAAGATTTAATTCCCTATGCCATCTATTATACCGATGAAATTTGACTCTGCCCGAGTTAAACTATCACAATAGCGAAAAAAGAGTTTTTTAGGCTGACATTCATGCCATAAACAAATTTGAACTGTAACGAGCTATGAAACTTTTGTTCCTGATCATTACGCAATTAGATGTAATGAACAAATCAATCACTAATGGCGAGAGTTATAAGATGGTTGTTGCTCTTACGAAATTCAACATTACTATTTTAGATGAGCACAGAGAAAACAAAACACGGTGGGTGATTTCCTATCTAGAATCCAAAATATCGAAGATGACACTCGGTTGAAGATCAATTTCTGATGAATATCTTTTGCAATCTCTACTCAAACTCCTTGGTTTGCTGATGTTGCTAATTATTTAGTTTTAGGAAAATTTCCTTGATTATGAATGCAAGGGATAAAGAAAAATCATTAATGATAGTGCAAGATATTCTTGGGTCACTAATGAGTTGTACAAGACGAGTCGAGATTTGATCATTAGAAGGTGTGTTCGTGAAGATGAGATACGAGATTCTCAAGGCATGTCATGATGAACACGCTAGGACACTTTGCGGATAAAGAACGACTTGTAAGATCCTTAACTTATGATATTATTGGCCATCCTTGTTTAAAGATGCTAAGGGGTATGTCAAAATATGTAGCCAGAGATGCCAAGGAGTGAGAAACCTTTATAACTCGGGTGAGATGCCATTACAACCTCGGTACACATTGAACCTTTTGAAAAATGGGCTTTGGATTTTGTGGGACCTATTAGTCCTCCATGAAGACAAAAAAGAAATACATATTAGTTTGCACTAATTATGCTACTAAATTGGTAGAAGCTAAACCATTACTTGTTTAATGAATCATTTGTGGTTAATTTTCTTTTTGAGGATATTTTTACCCAGTTTTGGTGTCTGAGGAAATTATTCTGAGATCAAGGAGCTCAGTTTACATCAAGGCTAGTAGAGCAAATGATGGAGAAGTACAAAATCATATGTAGAAAAACAACTCCTTATCATCCCTGAAAATGGTGAAGTGGAATCTACCGATAAAGTCATTGAAGGAATCCTAACAAAGGCTTGTTCATCTACATAGAAGAGATTGTGTAGATAAACTACCCGAAGCCTTGTGGGCTGAACTACATGGAGAAACTGTGAGGCCATATATTATGAGCTTGTTTATGGAAAGCAAGTTTTGTTTCCCATAGAGTTCCAAATTAAAACCTTCAAGATGGGTTTAGTTAGGACTTGATCTAACGAAGGCACAAAAGCATATCTTTGGAGCAAATTAATGAAATGGATGAGATCGGACAGATGCGATTCGAGAAAACAAGTCTATTCCAATAGCAAAGGGCTAGATATGGCAGCAAGTACATCAAGAGAAGAAATTCAAAGAGGGAAGTGGGCTCTCTTGTTTGATTCAAAATTCAAGGATTTTCAAGGAAATTTAGAGGACACATTGGCTTGGGCCATATGAAATTGTTGGTTACGATAATGGGGCGGGTAAATCGAACTATAGATGAAGAAGGTCACTTTTCTTGTGAATGGTCATAGATGACTATTACAAGCCACTCTCAAGAGAAGAGTTTGTCGGTTCCAAGAAGACAATGATGTGAAGTTAATGAAGAAGAGTCTCTCTTCTTCATCAACTTGATTAAATTTTCTGAAGCATTTCTCTTATGAAAAAATAAAAAATAAAAAATAAAAATAAAAATAAAATAAAAAAATAAATAAATAAAGGTATAAACATGAAAACCAATCATTGATTGGCATGTTTATACAGAAGAATAGGGTCGAAAATCGAGTCTCTCGACACTCTAACTTTTCCCATTTTTGTTTACAAGCGGTACAATACAAAAATCATAAGTTCGGATCCATAGTGCTTATGATCCATTTCATTTCATTTCACTCCATTCACTTATTCATCCGCACTCATTTCATTCACCATTCATATTTCACTCCATTCTACATTTCATTGATCTCCATTCCATCCTCCATCCATCTCATTTTCATGTCAAAATACAAAATTTGATGTCTTTAACTGTGAAGTGAATAAAACATGTCATGAATTGCGATGCAGTTCTTATGTTCTTTCACTCCATTTCATAAACTTAATCCATTCATTCCATCATCCACTTCATACTGTATCATAATACATCATCCATATTCATTCATATCATATAAAATTTCACCCATATTCCAAAAACACTCCATTTTCATGATTAAAATGCTGCGGGAACATTATGTAGCTCGGTAGACATTACGCGGCGAGTACGACCTTTTGCGGCCAGACGGTCTTTCCCGCGGCTACAAACACGAAGGCATCAATCGGCGGACATTAGGATTGCAACAAAGTGACCCGAGTGTATCCATGAATCAAAAGCATCGAAAAGGTATGAAGACTCTTCCAAAGGTGAAAAAGAAGACAAAGACTACAAAAATCAAATGAAAGGCGAGGAGGTAACAAGTTTAAATTATAATGGCATTTCATAAAAGTTTACTTTATAGTTTAGTTATGGATTGTTTGAAAAAGGTTGTTTTTAATTATTTTATTGATCGGTACCAATAAACCCTCCACAAACTTTGGATTAAAATCTCCCATTTCAAATTTCATGCCCGATATCATTTAAGCGGTTAAAATAGTCGAGAGTATTTGAATTCTTCCGTCTCTTAACAAATCATTCAATGATGATTCTCTTTGCGGGTGTAAAAATCTTAACCGTCTCTTTAATGCGATGGTCATTCCCTCCACCTCACTCCAATACTTCATTAAGCGACCTTTGCCATCACTCCCATTACACGCGGCATTTCATTCGGTAGGCAGAATATTCTTATCACCGAAGCGAGAACCAAAGGATATCGATTTGAATAGCATTGAGCATTGTAAGCTTAGGAGAAGCGGAGAAAAGGGTAAATTCGGAAGGTATAGCGGCGTGAAATTTGAAGCCATTTGATTGTGGGCGGAACAAAGTATCACTTTGTGGGCGAGGAGAGAATTGAGAATTTTCACTAAACACGGAAGTGTAACGGTGTGGAGTTTGAAGTCTTTTGTCACTAGAAAGAAGAGGTTTTACGGTGTTGAATTAGAAACCATTTGCTACCAAGAGCCGGAGGTATTGGGTGAAGAAGTTGCAGGCTTCGATTGTCTTGTCAAGCAGAGACATATCAGTCCAAAGTTCAATTGTCAATAGAGGCATATCGACGATTTTTTGAGCTGTTGCCACTATTAATCGGTATGTCATTCCAAAGTTTGAAGCCATTTCCATTCAGAACTTAAAGTCATTTCAATATGAAAGTGAAAGTCATTATTTTTGTGGGTAGAGTGTTATTTTGAACATTGAAGAAGCAATGTGGGTTTCATTATGAGGGTGAACAGGTGGGTTCAAAATATTTGAAAACTACCCTCGAAGTACGAAAGAAATTTTACAACAAATAGGATGGCTTCAATTTTGGAGAAATTTAATAGCTTCCACAAGGACGTCACTAAAACATTTGCCAAGATCATTTCAAGGAACCGAAGTTGAAGTGGGAGATGTCAAATTTCTTGTCAACGAAGTTTTCATTACGAGAGGGCTACGAGGTTGCTCGGGCGGGAGAGAGATGGTTCAAAAAATAGAATTCCACAATGACTCCACGGAAACAAATTTTAAAATCTTAATTATGGATATTCTTGTATTTAAGAAAGGAATTCCCAGTTACGCATTGAAAAATAAATGGAGAAACATACTACTTCTTCTGTAAAAATTTATTACATGTAGGAGTAGATATGGGGACATTTTATGTCTACCCATTAGGTGATAATGCATTTTGCGGGGAAGACTTAAACCTACCATATTTCTTGCTTCAAAGTACGAAGAAGATGGCTTCCTGTGTTCAAAGAAGGGTTTAATTTTAGAGACAACCCTATATCATCATGGTTGGTCAAAATTTTGATTGAACATCATCTAGCTAAAACAAATGATACATGGAGTGATTTCTTGATAAGAAATCGGTTTGAGAAAAGTCGAAGAACCCTCAACGGAACCACGGCCTACAAGGAGAAGTAGGAAATGGAGGACTTCCAAAAGTTGAAATTGACAAAACAATCCAAGAGAGCGATGAGGAGATCATTTTAGAGTTGACCCAAATTAAGAGGCAACTTAAGGAAGAAAAGGTAATCGAGAAACTGCCACGGAGAGAAAGGAGAGGATCCTCTCGGCCCTAGAAGAAGCCACAGTTAAAAGGAAAACTAAAGAAAACTCAAATCAAACAAACGGGGGGTGATTGATATAGAAGATGAGGAAACATCCATGGAAGAAGATGTTGAAGAGGGGAATTTTATGGAAGGAACCCACAGGTGTTCTGTCAACAAGAAATATATGACTATGTGGAAAATTTGGAGAGAAGAGCTTGAGAAAGCAAAGAGAACCCCAGGTCCTCCACTATAAAATAGATATGTGGAAGGATAGGTATGAGTTGGAATTCTTTTGAATAGACACATCAAAAATGACAATGAAATTCTCAAGGATCAAGTCAAGCTCAAGCGATATGAACTCAACCTTATCCCTTTGCATATAGACAAAGTGGAAGACCAATGAGAGATTAAAGACAAGGAACAAAAAGCTAATCGGGGCACTCACCAACCTAAAGTTCAAACTTGTTGTCGAGGATAACCCGAGAAGATCTCTAGCTTCCAGGACAAAGGAGAAGGAGAGGATTAGATGTGCTTGCGAAGCCTGCGGGTTCATAGGATAATTTGAGGACGTACGAAGAGAGACGACGGAGTGGGGTATGTTGAGCCTCAATTGTGCTTTCTTTCATTCCATTTTACCTCATTTTCCTTTTTCCATTGCCATCCTAGACCCGATTTATCAATGAATATAGTTAAAATTACTTCTAGAATGATTTACCGCAGGCCGACTTGCTAATTTTTGTGATTTTTGCCATTGTAAAGCATTTTGACCGGAATTAGGTTCACGAGAATGCGGAACATTCGTAACTAACTTAGCGGTCTGTTGACTACCTTCACGTTTTGAGTATGTTCCGGGTAGCCTCTCAAGGAAAACCGCATATAGGCATAATCCACGTCATGTCTACATGGTTTGTTGCTCATCATGGAGGGAAGAAACGAATTTTGGGTATGGTTTTGAAACGAGAACACATTTTAAAATCGGACTTCTATTAGGTGTCTCGGTCAGGATGTCTTTTCACTCTTCACGCAACCACTTCGAAGTCCTAATGTGATTCCGATAAGGAAGACGATGTTCTGAATTGTTGCAAGTCTTCGTATGTGCATTTGCTTTATAGACACTTGGGGAAGACGAGAGCTATGTTAGATTTGATGTTAGATTTTATGCTACATTTGTTTCGGAGCTATTGTGCTACATTTACGAAGATGCGAGTGTTATATTCAAGTTCTTTCATCTTTAATGAAGCAGCAGTGTTGTGAAGGCGTTGATTTAATTTGGGTTGAATTCCGCCGGTGGTAGAGGGCCTGCCTCTTGCATGGATTTATTTTTCGTAAATTAGATAAGTCTTCTAAGTTTGCCTTTACGTTTTGAATTTGAATTAATAGTTGTTCTGGTGGCCTCTTGTAGTTGTACTCATTCTAACTCTTCCACAAGAAAGCTCTTCCAAAAGACTATAATGATGAATGGGAAATGACTATAGTATTGTAGGATTAGAAGTTGAACTCACGGTTGTTTTTAATTGAACTACGTAGTTGTACTCATTCTAATTCTTCCACAAGGAAAAGCTATTCCAACAGAGATTATAATGATGAATGGGAAATAGCTGTAATCTTTTGTAGGACTTAGTTGTAGTTTTTGTTGTTCATCATCACGATTGCACTTGTTCCAATCACTCTTCCACAAGAAGAAAAATCTTCAATAAATTCTTAAAGTTCAAGACATGACCGTGATAATGAATGATTTAGTTGTGTGTTTGTGCTAAGTATCATCTCTTGTTCTTGCTCTTAAACGCTTGCCAAGACATCATAATGAAGAGTAGGATATGGATATGATATCTTAGTTTTTCATTTGCTTTCGGTCCTTTATGTTTGCATTTGCACTCAATTACACGATTAGAATTGTTCTAGCTCTTCCAAAAGAAGGAATTATTCCAAAATATCAATAATGATGGACAAACGGTTGTGTAATTTCATAGAATAATGCATGATAGCATAGTTAGGATGCTTCGGAGTTTCATTGCACTTAATTCATGATTCGGTTATTTTTATTTTGGGTTTGATAATGACTTGTAGTTTTAACACCGTTTAGGTTAGTGACATAGGTTTGGTTGTAGTTCAACTCATTTGCATTTTCACTCCACATTCAATTAGTATTCTTTTTGTTAGATTATTTCGATTGTTGGGATTAACAAAAACGACCTTCATTATTCACAAACCTCTTCTTGTTCTAGAATCCATAATTGATCTATAACCATATGAGCAGAAGACAACATCATTTTAAGGCTTGAGAAGTACCTACGAAATTTCCTCATCATTTTGTAAACGAGCTCTCCCTCAAAAGACTACTTTGAAAAAAGAAATCAATAACTCTTGAGTAAAGGTTTTGTGACATTCAATTAAATTACCGAATAGAACTAGGAACTAGTCCTAGAATAGAAGATCTTAGGATGGTATCAATGTTTTTCCTCCAAATCTGTTTCCAAATCTCTAATTAAGGAAAAAAATGTTGCATCATTGTAAGATTAGTTGTTTATTGTTTAGTTAGAGGGATTTTCATACTTAGTGATCATTTCTCCAAGTTTAGTTTGTGTTTTGAATTATTTTTTGAAAGTCATTATCAAGCTTTGCTTTTATTTAGTCATAGTTTAGACTCGGCTCGGTGTTTCGAATTGCATTTGCCATTTGTTATCCGTAATTAGGTTTAACTACGGTTTTAATCATCGGCTGTTTCCATCAACTTTCTAGGCATTTTCCTTGTGAACATAAAACCACCCAAAAGACCAAAAACATCATAAATCACCACAAAGATAAAAAACATCACAAAAACACACACACCAACGCATTGAAACAAACACCTAGAGTACATACGATGCACTTCACTTGATAGGTTTACAAATCCACGATTTGACAATTAAATGAGCTCGATTTAGGAGACTGAATTGAGACCAAGCAGAAGCTCTCATCTAAGATCATTTCCAAAGAAACGAGGTATAGCATACATTGGTGATGTGCGGTCGAACAAAAGAAGGTAGAGTTGATTTATTATAGACCCTATTTGAAACCCATCTATGAAAAAAATTGTAAGGTTGTTTTCCATTTTTCCCATTTGTTGGAGAGGTATACGCATTGATGAGGTAGATTATCGGTTATTTCACAAGTGAGGAGATACTCCCCGGATCTGCTCATATCATATAAGGTTGTGATGCATTTTACCGGGGTCGAATGATAGAATCTACCTTACCTCCTTTTCCGAAGAATCGATAAAATGGCCTCGAGTTGTCAAGAAAAGAAAATCTATGACCACCGAATTCCAAGCCTCTTTCATCACTCCCTAATCAACATGGTTGTCCTATACCATCTAGAGCGAGTAAGGAATGTCTTGAGCATGCATCTCACATGATGTGTTCTGGAGACCCTCGAGCCTTCATCCGATAGAACTTTCCGTCCACTTCACAAACATCTACCTCCACACATCCCTCATCTCCCCATGTACCTTCTACAAAAAATTTCACCTCACCTGCCCATAAATTACCAAGTGAGGGTGACATTAGCCCTAGTGAAGAAAAAATAGAAGGCAACGGTCGGGGGGGGAAATGAGATAGATAATGATGGAAAATAAGGGATCAATGGAGAATAAGGTGATGAAAATGAATAAAATAGTGAAGAGGAGGGAAGTAGCCATGAAGAAAGAAGTGATGTTAAAGATGAAGAGGAAAAAAGAGATGAAAGTAGCGGGAAGAATGATGAATCGAAACAACAAAGTGATGAAGAAGAGTAGCAGGATGATGAGAGGTAGGATGATGAGGATCACAACCATGAAATTACACTAGACATTTAAGGAAAGAGTCATGATAGTCATGGTTGTCTTGAAAAAGATCGAGGCCATGCATGATAAAGAAAATCGAGCAAAGGCAAGTGCAAAATATATCAAGAAAAATAAAGGTAAAATTGATGATAGCACGCCTTTAAAACTTTCGTGTTATCCCTCTCAAATTCACGTATCACGGAGGAGAAGAAATGTGTTTGCTCCTCTAAAAGGCAAAGGGCCATCTCTTCTCAAAAAGCCAAAACATTGGACAAAGGAAAATAAAAAATGGAAAAAATTGAGTAGAAGGTACAATTAAGAAGGAGAAAAAGGATAAAGAAAATAATTCTCGAGCCCTCTTTTGTTGATACGAACGATGATAATGAGATGAAACAGTATGAAAATTGCTCCTCCTTGAAAAGATGCCCCAACACAAAGATGGAAAAGGGTAGGCATAAAAATTGTGTATAATATAGTGGAGCATAAACATTCCGAGGTGAAGGTACTCCTTGCAGAAGAAAATGGTCGAAACACTATGCAGGAAGAGCATGCTTGCTATTCAAACTCAAAACGAGTCATCATGGAGCTAGAAAAGGAGCTAAAAATGACCAAAGTGCATGAAAACCTGGGTATCCAGCTGATTCTTCTCATTAGGTGTCTAAAACCCCTTGAGGGTCTACACACCAATTTTGAGGCAAATCCAGGAGACTTTTTTTTCTCCAAATTTTGACCCCCTAGGGCACAGCACCTAGGCACTACGCACAAAATTGGGGCATCCTCAGCTACTAGAGTTTATATTTTTGGTTTTCATATCATAAATAGTCTACCCAAAATATCGGAGTCGAATTGGAGCATTTTCCCCCTCAAGGTCGAAACATACCTCAAAATTGACCTTTGCCTCCCTTTTAAGAGCTGGTGCTTTGCACGGAAAGTCATGCAAGATTTGATTTTTTGAGCGAGTAAATGGAACATTCAGAACAAATCAAGTATTTTTTGAAATTGGACTCATCAAGCTCTCCAACGAGCCATCACGGGGCCAAATATGATCTTGGGGAAGGGGTCCAAAACTCAGTTTCAATACTAATTTTCAACGAAATGGCGCTGGCACGGAGATAGCCTTTTGCCAAAAAGTCAACAAAAGACAACGATTAATGAAAAATTGGTTTTTTAATGGTTTTTTTGGATAAATCACTCTGATTTGATTTTAGATTTATGTTTTGATGTTTTTTCATTTATTATCTTATCTCTTATGTGTCTTACGCCTTTTCATGGTCATTAAGCACATTTATGACATTTATGGCTAAATTGGGGTTTGAAGCCTCTTGGGGATTCCACATCCTCATTTTATTCATAAATGGAGCATGAAGGCTCTTATGTATTAGGTGGGATTTTGATGACTTATGTTGAAGCAATGTAGTCTCTTGAAGTTTTTGATGACAATTTGATGTCTTGGATCTCATGCCATGCCTTGGTTTGCTTGTTAATGGAAGAGATTGTTTGCGGGATCCATAAGCTTGGGTGATGGTGAATTTTTATTGTGTTCATGTTTTCTAGTTTTCCATTATGTTTTCCATCTTGCTATTTTGTAGTAGGACAGAAAATTTAGATTAAGAAATGTTTTTCTAATGGCACCTTAATTTTGTTTGTCCTTTGCCTCAATGTTTTCTTTTGTTGAGATATGTTAGGTAATCCATATCTTGCTCCCTAGGAAGTTCTTAGCTTGTCCATTTCTTGAATGTTTTAGATCATTTAGTGTCACGTATGATTTATGGTTATCCATGCATATTTTTCCCTTTGAAATACTCTGTTCTTGGAATCATCTCTTTAAAATCATCTTTGCCTAGGTTTATCGAAAAGAAGTATGTTTCAATCATGCTCTTTGCCTTAGCTAAAAAAATTTCAAGGAACCTTCATACTTTGCTTAACTTTAGATGTTCGAGAGTTTTCTCCTTCTATGGTTATAACTACTTGTGCATCTTAAATGTTTTTATGCTCTTGATGATGAAATCTATGAAAGTTAAATAGGTTTCTCTCCTTTATGTTTCATGTTTAAATGTTTTTCTTGGTTGATTATCGATTTTAGTACGAAATCAAATGGATTAGGTTTTTCTTATGCCTTTGATTATCTTGCTAATGCTCATAAATATTCTAACTCTCTCGGTTACAAGTACATAAAGGATTCGGTTTTTCCTTTATTAGCTTGTTGTTCTCAAGCTTAATGTTCACCTCATGACCTTCACAACCAAAGGATCCACCAACCTAGTTCAAATTGCCACAAGAAATGCTCTTGAAACCATTGTTGAACTGTATCATGACCTTGTTAGACTCCATTTCCCAATGACTTAAATAATCTCTCTTGTTTTCTATCTAAATATGTCCCGAGCATCATACCCAACCGAAACAATAAAAAATACCCTACACTTAACATCTAGCCTAAAATCAACCCTAATCGGCATACGAGTTCACATCTTTGCATCTACTAGAGATCCTCTCTTGAATCCGGGGAAGGCTAGGTCCTTGGATTCCAAATCTTGATTTGATGTTACCCTTGTCCATCTGTGTCTCAATCAATACAGAAAATTGTGGGAGCTAACATAATGGCGATCACGGTGGGACTGCGATGAGAAAAAAACTTAGACTTCCCTAAACCTTTTAGAAACCCTTAAGAAAACTATCTTGTGGTTATCCCACCGCTCCCTAACACAATGGCAATCACGGTGGGGTGAGCTCATAGTAGCTGACAAAATCTTACGACTCATATACATCCCTAATTTGACTTAAAAAATTAACTCATAGCCAAGAGTAAAAACATATCCTCAAAATTTCAAAAACATCCCTGGCGACCCCACTAGCCTCTAGTAGGTCTTTTTTCATCTCCTTGGTCCCATAGGTTTTTAGAATTGTGTCAAAATAGTCCAAATCAATTTTGGAGCCTAGTTATACCTTGTGTGAGTAAAGCAAACACTAAGAGAGGTCAACTTAAAAAAATAGTCTCAAACCTCTAGCCTCTTGATTTTCGAGTAAAGAGATCTAGCTTCATGAAGGATCAATACCATATCACACCGAACCCAAATCCTCTATCGTAGTTGATGACCCGAAGAAAATATTTGTGGCAAACTTATAAATTTGGGAAACTCACCCATTGTTAGGACCATTCATAGAGAAATTTATTTGCACCGAACACCTTACGATTTCACAACATCCTCGATTTTACTTGCACCGTACCAAGAACTATTTAGGACCAGGTACGAAGTAGAGTACGTAAGCGACCTTGACCCCATAGATTTGTAGCGAACTCCCGAGTAGAGAAGCTTCTCCTTCCACTCCCATATTTCCCGGCTTCTGCATCACTTCGACCTTTTTCATTTCAAATCAACTCGGAATCGATTCTCCATTCCAAGTACCTTAGCTACACCCATTCCCTTCCACCACCAACATATCAACCACCCCACTCCATCCTACTCCACCTCCTACAAATCAACCCCTTGTAAATAAGCCCTTATTTCCTTTTCCTCCCATCATGGAAGCACAGTATGCTCCACTAGCTGTTGCAACAACCACTATTACCTTTGCAATTGACTATCGATTCGACACATCCCTCACTTCTTAGGGAGGCTGAATTCATCATTGCTCGGAAGCATGTATACTAGAATTAGTGATGCTTTTTAATACATGGAGATAGAAGAAGAAACCATAAAGATAGGATTTTTCTCAGAGCCTAGAGAGAACCAAGAAATGGTTTAAATACTTACCTCCCAAAATCATACATGATCACTCCCTACCCTCTACCAAACCTTTGTAAATGAATGAGGAAATCAAGAAAAACCCCCTTCAAATTCTTTTCGAGTATAACAATATTAAAGGAGTCTAGGAGAAAGTGTTCATGACTACTCCACTAGGTTTAACAATGTTTAAAATTCTCTCCCCACCTCACATAAGACCTCCCCGAGGCTTAGCCTTAGTAAAATATCCGAAGCCCCAGTTTTGATGTAGCTGTCAACTAAGGAGAGAGATTACTAACTCTAGAAGACATGCAAAAAGACTATGAGTGTAGAAGGCCAATCTAATTGAGAAAATGGCTAGGATGAGATCAGAAAAAAGGGTGACTTATAAAGATGACACAACTCCTACAACCTCCTCTTGCTAACACTGCAAACTTGACTCCATAGTTAGGACAACGGGGAATATGATGGAAAAAATCATTTTAAATGAGAGAACACCTCTAGGGAAAATGAAGACAGCTTCAAAATAGGAATATGGTCAAAATTTTAGGAGATACCCTCCTCCAAGTAAGAAAAAGAGAGAGTGACCAACAAATCGGACCTCCTTTCCAAGGTAACTATAGCAGATGAAGATGAGAAGGCACAAGGCGATTGGAAGAATACCATATATAAATGTTGTGAGTTCGGATGATGAGGACCAAACCTTCCTTACCAAAGAAGAACAAAGGATGTTTTTCTTCAAAACCAAATAGAAATCAAATAGAGATTAAGGAGAATATAGACCAAAGTTTGAGAATGCCATTATTGAAGGCTATAGGAAATATGACCTTAGGAGAAAAAAGAGAATCAAGATGTCCCTAAACGAATCAGCCAAACAACATTGTAAGAAATACCTGCGAACATATTCCTAAAAAGACAACGGAGGAACACAAATAATATGGCCAAAAAGCTAACCTAAACAAACCAAAGACTAGCCAACCTAGTAATGATTAAGTTTCCCTAGTACCAACTAGTAGCCACGAAAAAACATTGTTGTCCAAACCATCAAATCGAGAATCGGCCCGAATAAAAAATGTAGAAACGTTTATGGTTGATAAAGGTAAGTTTAAATACAATGAAGACATGCGCCTTTCGACTTTGAGGGAGGAATTTCTAAAAAATCAAGATAACCATACCCCTAAGCCCAGGTTAGTAACCCAAGAGGTATATAGATCCCAAATTTTCAAGAGTCTTAAATATAGGGAATGATACGAACGCTTTAAACTCAAACGATGATAAACTAGAGCTATTGTTTGGTCCTAAAGTAGAGGGAAAATATCATGAAGGTTTTCCTCCTTTTACTATAGTTGAACATACATAATAGGTGCGCAATGTTATGTTAGAATCCTAGGTGCCTCACACAACCTCTTTTTAAAGGTTGTGATGGAGAGATGGGCTTAGAAATCACAAATCCATAAAAAGACTTGTACTCTTTTGATTCAGTGGGAGTCGAGTGTCTAGGCCTAATCAAGGATACGTATCAATACGGCACAAATCCTTTCTAAGAGTCTAGTCATGAATATAGTTGTGAGCTGGCATCCCACAGAAAGTATGGCATGCTTTTATCTAGATCATGGGGGGCAAACTCCCGGGAGAAACCTTAAAATGGACATGACTTATGCCACCATCCTAGTTTTCAATCAAAGCAAGGAGATTATATCGAGAATCCCACATAGAAATACATAGTGAAATGCCCCTTAGATAGGCCAAATAACACACCGGTTATTCCATTTAGTTAGACCTTGAATCCTTAATATTGTACAATTAAAATGACATAAGTGAACAAGTGAATGACAAGGAAAGAGAAAGAAGCCCCTCGAAACAACCAAGACAATCCTCTAACCAAGAAAATGACACCCAAAACTCTAGCGACCCCAAAGTATAGAACATTGACAAAACCAAAATTGACACCTTTTGGCATATGAGCTTTGATGGTTCTTATGGTAAAAATTTGGTTCAAGAGTAGGGGTTTGGATCTCTGAGAAATGAAGGCCATTCCTATAGGCTAGATTTCCAATACCAATAGCATTGTAGAATATGAGGCTCTCCTTGTTGGTTTACACCCTCTTTTGAAAGACCTCAAAAGCTAAGAAAATATTGGTTCAGAGAGATTAAAAACTGACCATAAATCAAATTAATAAGAAAGAATATTCGGTAAAGAACCCTAGACTTAAGGAATATGGGAATGTTTTGCCCCTAGACATTCTCAAACCTTTTAAGTATGAGCTCACTTTCATCCCTAGGGCCCAAAAATACCTTGCCAATGGACTTTCTGCTTCTGCCGCCCAGCAATTTCTCTTTACCCTTATGAAAATAATAAATGCCTCATCAAAATAAATAACGGAGCCCTCTTGTCTTGGGAAAACTTGAACCATTGGCAAGTGTTTGATAATGATGACCAAATAGATGATTTCTTGCCAATCCGGAAATGACTTTGCAAGATAAAACGAGTTTAAGATTTGAAAGAAATAATTTTGCTAAAATGAAACTCCCCAATCGAGTTTCCTTTTGATGATGATATAAACCACCTTCAAAACCCTTGTGTTTTAGAATTATTTGATAAATCGGACCAAAGAGAACTCCAAAATTTTGCAATACAAAGATGACACCTTGCCAGGGGCCTTACACCACTAGAAAATTTGTTTGATTTTAACGATGTAGTGAAAAAACCCAAGATGGAATCACAAAACAAATATAGAAGAATGTAACATTGGAGGATGGAAAGAGCCCAAGATAATCGAAACTATCCAAAACTCTCCACACTCCACAAAATAAAAATACATTGAGATTTTTTAGAGAATTTAAAAAGATGTGTTTGCTTGGGGGTATGAAGACTTCGAAATCCTATGACACCAAAATCATCCAACATAAAATTCCTCTCAAGGAAAATCAGAAACCATTTAAACAAAAATTGAGAATAATTAACCCCTCTTGTTACCCTCGGTTGAGAATGAGAAATAAAAGATGTACGATGCCGAGATCATGGTCACCAACTAGGTACTCGAGAATGGGTGTACAACCTTGTGTAAGTTAGGAAGAAGACCGAAGTGGGATTTTTATTGACTTTAGAAATTTAGACAAAGCCTCCTTGAAAGACAATTACCCCTTGCCTAAAATGGATCACATACTCAAAAATTAGTTGGCTCACAAAGAATCTCATTACTAGATGGCTTCTCAAATTATAACTAAGTTCTAGTATTTCCAAGTGACCAACTCAAAATTCTTTCATTACACCTTGGGAGTACATTCATGTATGTTAAAATGCCATTTGGTTTAATGAATGCGGGGGCACACACTACTTTCCAAGGAAATAGATGTAGCTTTTTCGAGAAGACATAGGTTACTTCATAGTCATATATCTTGATGACATCACTATCTACTCTAAGGCTTGATGAAGAGCACTTAGTCCACTTAAGAAAAGTCTTTGAAAAAATGTAGAAAGTATGCTTTGTCCCTAAATCCTTAGAAAAATTTGAACTTTGGCCTTCGGGAAGGGAAAACTCTTGGGTCACATCATCTTTGAGGAAGGAATCAAAATAGATTCCAAAAGAATAGAAAGGCATCTTACAAATCAGCCATCCTAGAAACATTAAAGAGCGCTACAATATTTCATTGGAAAGATTTAAAATTCCTAAGAAGATTCATCCCTAACCTTTGAGCTCTAAGAAATATCACAAATATGTTGAAAAAGGAAGTAGGAGTGAAGTGGAATATGGAAGCAAAACAATATTTTGAGAGTGGTAAAACAACTCATACAAACACCGGTCTTAATCGGCCTAACTTCACCAAGGAATTTCTCAAAATCCCAGGAGTCTGGGAGTCTGGAGTCTGGTATATTACTTCGTTCAGTTATGGTAGGTGTTTAACC
>CM076578.1:1736396628-1736408281 GCA_034641835.2 Pinus albicaulis | reverse complement strand
TCCGCCCCACTTTGTAAAATAATCGGTATGAGTTAGAATCCACTTGAACTTCCCGATTGATGATGGATTGATTTCTCCAATAATCTAATCCCCATTGTCTAAACGGTCCTTAAAAAAACATAGGGAGAAGAGGTAGAGGAGCTAACCTTTTCTACTCTACAAAAAATTGACATTTATAATAGCTTCTAACCAATCTTGTATACACATCGACGAACAAGGAAGAGCTGAAAGTAAAAACTGATTTGAGGATTTGTAAGCGATGACACTTCCGGCTATAATGGCCTCCACACGGACACTGTGATATTATTTAATAACTTCCGTAGGCTCTCCTTCTGCAAACACAATAAAAAAATGTTTCGTGAGAATCATTCTAATATAATTTAGCATCGATTATAACATAAGGTTGAGCTTTTAGTTTAAGAACTTTGTGCTTTGTTGTTTAATCGAGGGTGGACAGAGAAAAATTACTAGTAGTGGCTCTCCTTATACCAATCGAACGAGAGAAATTTGTATTTAATTGCGACTTTGTGCTACTTTGACTTGTTTCTGTATCTTCATCCAAAGGTGCAAGTAGATTAATTCGTGAAACAAAAATTATGTTTTGTTGTGACTTTTCCAGAAGCCATTGTCCTTTTACCAATTTAGTAGGTTTAATATCTAAGTCATACTCCTGAATTTTAGCAATCCACTTTCCTCTTTTTATTCAACATCACTTTGAACTAACACATCTTTTACGGTCGGAATTGGGTACATATGCAACTATTTGGGCCGCAGCACATAAGTCCTGAAGGCTTTTAATGCTTTAACTAAGGCATATACATGTTTCTCCAAGATATTGTGTTGAGTTTTGCATCTCTCTGAACTTTACTAAAATTCCACAAGGTTGCTCTTTTTCCCTCTTCATTCTTCTGTAACGACACGAACGATGTGGTAGAAGGTGATGCAAATGAAAATATTTGGAAAGGCTTTTGATAATACGGGTGATTAAAACGGAGCTTCTTGAAGAGCTTCTTTAATCACGGAAAAGGACCCTCTTGCATCTTTGTCCCATTTTACTTCAACATTTTCTTGACATATTTGTTATGCTTTTGAAAATCTCATCATAATTGGGACAATTCTTCTCGGAAATTAATTTTTCCTAAATCTATGGATATCTTTCTTACTTCTAGGCAACGGAATTTCTGTATAGCTACAACTCTTGTTGGATCAATTTTCACCCCCTATTTTGAAACTATATGTCCCAGGTAACTTACCTTATTCCAAAGCAAACAAATATTTCTTAGGATTGATGATAACCCAAACTTCTGGAATTTCAAGAAAGCCTTAGGATACTCCAAGTGCTCATCATCGGAACTTTGAAAAAATAGTCACATCATCCAAATATATGACTAGAAATTTGTCACCCACAAATGTTATGTCCATTGCCCTTTGAAAATTAGCCCACCATTCATGAGACCGAATGGCATCCTAGCATACATGAACGTTCCCCAACGTGTGGTAAAATTTGTTTTCTTAAGTCTTCCTTTTCAACAACTACTTGGTTGTACCCGAAGAGAAACCATCAACCATAGATAATCTATAAGCTCTTGTCACTTTGTAAAACATAATCCATCTGTGAAAGGATAATTGTCTTTTAGAGAAGCTCTTATTCAAATTCACGAAATCAACACATATCCTTATCTCTCCATTCTTCTTCCTCATAGGAACAGTTCGAAACCCAATCTAAATATCTAAGTGGGACTATGATTTTTGCTTGCGAGAAATTTCTTCACCTCCTTTTCAATTGGGGTGAGGAGCGTTGGATTAATCTACTGAGCTTCTGCTGTGAGTGACCCCATATTTTAATGGTATTTTTATCTTTGAATAATATCTAAATCATATGTCTTCAAATCTTCATTGGACCATGAAAATACATCCATATATTTTAAGAAATATCAATATACCTTTCTTTATAATTATTAAGAACTCCTTTGAATAACCGTACGTGGGCTCCTATTTGAGTTCCTAGATCATAGTCCTCCATCTCACCTTCTTGAGATACCGCTTCTTTTTTATCCGGTGCTACATAATTTGCATCAAACATCCTTTCAAGAGGAACCGACCTGCGGGTAATACATTGTCTTTCAATTGTATTATCTTCTTATCTTTTATTGATTGTTTAGATTTTCAAATCCTCATTACGATCATTATGTTCACTTTCGATCTATTTCACTATCTTAAAATTTTCAATCATTGTTGGAAATGATTAATCTTCTCATCATCTTCGAAGACCTACCAATGTTTAACATTATCGGGGGATTGAGGGTCTGTGCCTCAACTCAATCTCATATCTCGATTTTGGATCAATAGGTGGCTTGAAAGTACTAGTTGCAACTACCAGTAGATTTTCCATTATGTTTTCTTATCTTGGAATGAATTGAAGGTTCAAGGCTTCAAAATAATTTTCAATCGGAGCTGTTGGAGAAGGTAAATCTCTGCCCGAATGGGCGATCCCTACTAGCCCGATTTGGGTCTAGCAACAATCGTCACACGCTATAGTGCGAGTTCCTAATTGAAAATAAACCCAACTAGTGATGAAGGTTTACCTGGAATCCAACACTATCACTTGTAGAGAAAGTAGCGCTCCTGTTCCGTAGCTCTGGCAGATCACGATCCCTCATGATCTCCGTGACCGGACACCTTCACATGCGAGAAACACAACAAATGCAAGCATAAAATCCAGTATATGCAACTATATGTCAGTCAGAGAAGACATAACTCATCATCATAATCAACAACAGGAGTGGAACCATAACCAATAGTCGCTTATCATTAATCAATCAAAGAAGAATACAACCATAGCTCTGACGCTGAATTCTCCTTCGGAGGGTCGCCAGCGAAACACGTCTCGACAAAGCCTGTCGGGGATGGGACAAGCCTCTCTCTTTGGATGTCTCGACAATAATCTTCTTGCTTGGATTTGGCCTTAAGGGAATGAATCAAGGCTCTTGCAGCATAAGGTTTTGATGGCTCTTGGAAACTTGGAGACTAGCTTGCAAATGAGATGAGCAAGCTTTTATAGATGGAGGAAGGGGAGTTGGGATCCCTATAATCATGGGATTGGCCCTATCCTCAAGGAAGCTTCCATGAGAGGTGGCAAACCACTTCCTCTACATGGAGATCCAGAGCCAAACCACCCAACTCAAATTAGATACCAGTTTATGAATTGGTTAGGACGAAACTTCTGCCATTTATTTTTTAAAAACACTCCTTAAAATGGCTGGCGCGAGTACGACTCTGAGACAGAGCGCCAATTGGCACGCCCTATTTGAAGGATTTCCCCTATTGGTGCGGGTACTGAACTGGCTTCCTGCGCCAATGCAAAAAGGGGTGTTTTTATGGTTTTTCACAAGGAGTTGTCTTCAGGGCAATGAAAGCTCATGTTCAGAGGGATGTCATGAAAGCGGTTTCAATTCATGTCACTGCTCATAGGTCATGGAATGAGCCCTCCAATTGTGCAGGAGGGGGAATTGCATGGATGGTGACAAATTACTGTGTAACAGATGCCCCCTAAAGCATGAGGCCCAAAAGAGAGAGAGGGGTGAAATGCTTTACAAGAACGTGTCCAACTGAAAACACCGTCGTCAGAAAACTTGCGTAGAGAAATAAAACTAATATCTCAGATACATGATATATATGTGGTATGGGCGCAGCCATCCATAACATAGTATGCAATAATCCAGATCCAAGGTATGGACGCAGCCATCCAGTGAGGATCGATAAATAGACTCAGGTATGGTCGCAGCCATCCAATCAGTGAGTCATGTAACTAATCATAAGAATCCACAAAATCGCAGCCTGGATTATAACAGACAGGAATCCAGGGTCTTGCGCTCCTTCTCGACCCGAACAAAGTACAAGTTCAAGCATGCGAATATGTGAGTTGAAGTCGAACATGCAAGAACGTTGCCTGATTAGCAGCCAATGATGAAAGCTGTTAACAGACGCGAGAGGTACCACCACTAATGACAATGGTCCTCAAGGTACTATAGGTACAATCTACGGTGTGTGAATCAATGAGCTGGCGTCGAACACCCGTAGAATCAGTCGATCGGAGGCCAATGATGAAAACCTCACGTCGAATGCGAAGAACTTGCCATTGAGGCATGCAGGCTCCAAGGTACCAGAAGGGAGTCTCTAGATCAGCTTCCTGGATAATGAGCTGAAGTCGACAGGAAGTGACCTTGATCGAAGGTGGGCCATAATGTTTCCCACATCATCGACACGAGACAGAGGAACATAATGTATTTGTGAATCAAGATCGGGTGAGAATCAGAGGAAGGTTGAAATTTTGCAGAGGTCAACTCTTCTTGAACATGGTAACCTGACAGTGAGTTTAGAAGTATTTGACATCAATAGATCGAGAGGGAGTCATGATAGCTGGGACAAAGAGCGAGATATGAGAGGTCAAAGGGATCACCCAAACCCACGGAGGCAAGTGAAAAAACGAGATGAGATATCCCCAACCCGACACGAATGTAGATAAGTGCCATGTTCAAGAGCGACATACTACCGACACGATAATGATGTTGGTTCCATTTTCCCCCACCATTTCTGGTGAGTACCTTTTATTTTTACACAAGCTTGAAGAGGATACCATATGCTTGCTGTAGAAGCCCATCCTAGTACATTTAACGAGCCCTAGGAAGGAGGAACTCGGATACCGTCATTACGACTGAATCCAATGTCATCGGGGTTTAACGAGTCTGACAAAGGAAAAACTCGTTGTCTTTTCATGTTTAGAGAGTTTGAAAAGACGGCAGAAAAGTAAACTCCAACGGTCCCTTTTCGTAAATAGTTCCTCAGATCCGAAAAGGTAAAAAACTATGTCTGAGAAAACCTCCTAGTCGCGATAGGCTAGGGTATTCCTTTTTCGTAAATAATCTATCCCAGCCCGAAAAAGGGGTAAACGCATACTGGGTAGATTTCGTTTCACAACCACTTTAACGAGATCAAAATGACAAGCAACTCAGCAATATTTTCATGTTTAGAGAAGATCGGAAAGAGGTGAAGGTGACTCTGCTTTGGAGGAGTAGGTGAAAATCCAAGGGTAGCAACTGGTTCCGGTAATGGTGGAACTGCTCTGAACAAGTAAAGGTTAAGAGGTTGGCTAAAAAAGACCACTCATCGCAGCGGTTCCTCAGGAACGGGTAAAACAACCAAGTGAAGGCATATGATCGGACAAGAAGATAGTGACGATGGAGTGAGAAAACCAAGGCTCATCTAGCAAAGATAGGCTGATAAAATGGCAATCACAAGAGGTAAAATGGGCATGGTTTCATTTTTACACAAGCTTGAAATCAGGAAACTCTGCTTGAAGTTGGTTTCATTTTTACACAAGCTTGAAACAAAGATAAACTATGCTTGAAACCGGTTTCATTTTACACAAGCTTGAAACGGAAACAAACTATGCTTGAAAAAGTAAGCATGCCCCCAGCATGGTGACTCAATTCGAGGTACATGCCCCCCAAGCTTCAATCCATATAAAAGGCGGATGGAGTGAAGGTTCAAATTACGAGAGTAAGGAAAAGACTCGACTGGTATTTTACGAGAACTTAACAAAGACTCGAATTGAACGGGAACGTGTTTCATTATTTTAATGAGGTTGACACATTAAAAGAACTATGCAGCGAGGATGACCTTGTTTCATCTTCATGGTTTAAAGAGCATGAGACAAAAGAAAGCGAACTATGCACTGACCGGCTTGTTTCATTTTTTAAGGAGCTTGACACCAAGAAAACGAATATGCTCAGGAACCTGGTTTCATTTTTTAAGGAGCTTGACACCGGGAAAGGAACCATGCTCAAACTAGCTTGTTCATTTTTTAAGGAGCTTGACACAAAGAAAATGAACTATGCTCAAGCTGTGTGGTTTCATCTTTTAAGGAGCTTGACACAGGAAAAGAACCATGCTCCGGCAACCTTGTTTCATTTTTTAAGGAGCTTGACACAAGACAAGGAACTCTGCTCCGACAACCTTGTTTCATTTTTTAAGGAGCTTGACACAAGACAAGGAACTCTGCTCCAATGAGCTTCTTTCATTTTTTAAGGAGCTTAGCATAGAACACACGGAATTATGATCAACCGACCTCATCATAATGAACAAGAAGTGATCGTTTCAAGAGTTCCCCTCCCGATGGAAGGAAAACATCCTGGAAGTCAGGACCCAATGCCCCCAGCACACTATGCACGACGGCGTCTTCACTGAGCATAGGCACGGGGTAGGTGGCCACATAGTTGACCTGCGGTGAGGCAGATACAACGGGTGGATAGAAACCAGGAGGGGGTGATGGCGGGCTAGATGCAACATTAGGACCAAAGAACGAAAGCTGATCAATGGTCACGATTCGTCCTTCATGTGGAAAGCACATCACGCGAAAGAGGGAGGAGACAAGCGCTCCCATGGCATAGGTGTAATCGCGCCCCAAAAGCAGATTGAAATCCAAGGGGCCTGGAACAACCATCACATCCATATGGATGGTTTTACCTCCCAAAGTAACAGGTAACCTTGGAAGGATCCCTAACGGTTGACTCGTTCTTCTTAATGCTGCTTGATTAGCGTAACGGGCACAGCGGCGTGGGCAAGCTTGCCAAGTAGTTGAGGATAGAACACTAGCAGGGCGCACCTTAAATGCATAATGGTGTTAGGTACCACCAGACCAAATGCTTGTGCCGTTATCTTGAAAGGTACATAAGAGGGAAGGCGATATCCTACAAATCGATTCCAATCAACGGAAGCAACCAAAATACTCGGAGGGGATACCATCGAACCAAGATGGTCTTCCCCTGGTGTTACGGAAGAAGAAGGAGCAACCTCCACGACCTCCATCTCGAAGGTGGGAAGGGTATCCTCACAGGGCCTCCATCGGGAGGTGAAGAGCGACTTCTTGAGTATGAGGATAAGACAACCTTTCTCCAGTCGAAGCATGCGAAGGAAACAAGAAGAACATGAGGGGTGTGAGGTCCACTCTCCAACGAGAAAGACCTTGTGCACGCATGACAGGACCGATTCATAGAGTCCCGACCAATGGTTGGTGGGAATAGTTCACAATTTGAATTTCCGAGGCAGGATCGGCGGGAGGACTCTTGACCAATCGTAGGATCCCGGTTTGTTGGAGACTCAAAAGAAAGCTATTTATAACCAATAGGGAGGCTTATGGTGTAAGCTTGACCGAGTTTTCCAAGACTCTTTTGGCTTCATCCATATACGGACAAAGGTGAATGGCATGGTGCCCTTCACACAACTTTCAAGGATTGGTAATATTACCCTGCTTCTTAGGAGCCTTACCAGCACCATCCAAAGACGTGCCCCCAACCTGACTCCTAGAAGCCAAAGGAAATGGTGGACGACCGTTGGACCATACTTCGAGTACCTTGGGAATGCCAAGGCAATCTTGAAGAAGATGGTCTCCTGTGCACAACATGCAGGGGAACTTGACTTTCTGTGGAGGGTTGGGAGGTTTATCAAGAGGAGATGTTTCAGAAGCATTAGCTGTAGAGATAACCTCTCCTTTATCTAAATTCTTCTTCTTTGTCTTCTTATTCTTCTTCTTAGCCACACAAGCGTTTCTCGAATCGATTTCACCGGTAGTAGAAAGGAGAATAGCAGAAAGCAGGCGAAAGAAGAGGTCGACTTGGAATCAACATGAGCGTTGCTCGAGGCGGAGGAAGCTGATTGAGCTTGATATTTGAGACATTCGGGACCTGAGAGGGATTTGAAAGCAACCAAGCAGGCAACCTTGATTGAAAACTAGGAGCGTTGCCATATAAGGAGCGCCAACATTCCCAAAAGGAGGAAAAAGACCCGGATTCGCATCGGAGGGGATTCCTTGGTTGGTGTATTCCGGAAAAGTTGCCATCAGAAACGATCTTGAGAAAAACACCCTAAGGAAACTAACTTTAACCAGGAATATTTCGTGGGCAGTTAATTTTTAAAACATTGAAACAAAACTCTACCGTTTCATATTTTAAGAGTCGAGAAATAGGAAAAAGGTGACTCTATCACTTTCAGATTGAAAACAAGCGTGAAAGGACCAGCGCTTGATGATCTTTTCAAATTTAAGATCGAGATAAGATCAAAACTAATCCTTTCCCGGGAATACTAGGCAAAGGGTGTACCAAGCTCCCATGAGCGCAATATACACCTTGGTTTCAAAATGAAAGAGAAATCAACCAAGGACTTAAAGTACGATAGGGAAATCTCCCCGGAATCTTTAGTAGTAATAGGTGTATCACGGGTATGGGGCCAGCGGGCTGAAGCTACACATGGATAAAGGATAGAAACCTAGTGGGATTCTCCCTTTATATACGCGACGGTACGGGGAGCACAAGTCCGTACTAGTGCTGTCTAAAGCCAAGAGGCAAACGACAGCTACTAGGTTTAAAGACGTCGGAACACGTCTCTAGCCTAGACCTCTAAATATTTCGTTAATGTTTCAATGCTTCCTCAGGTAAATTGAGTAAATTTTAATGTTGATCTTCAATTATGTCTTGGTTTCAAGGCCCTACCGCATGTCATATGAAAATCTCCTATATGCAGCTATATGAGAAAAGAAAACTTTTCAATTTGATGAATGCTATCTAGTTAAGGGAAGAGCTTCAAACAATGATGCGACATAAAACAACACTGCAAACGAAATCTTTTCCAAACTAGATGACTTTCACTATCCAAAAGTAATTCCAAACATTCAACGATGTGAATAATGCAATGTAATCTATGCAAAATCCTCTTTTCTGAAAACTATGCAATTGTAATCTATGCACAATTTCCTTTTCTTTTCAAATGATAAGAATGCACTCAATGCATTTTTCGATGAAATGAGAATCTACTTAATGCATGCTTTCAATGAAAGAGAATGCACTCAAAGCAATTTCTAGTTTTCAATCATTAAACAATGTAATCTAAGTTCAATGATGGATCTCAAAAAATACTTTTCAATGCAATGTGATCTAATGCATTTTAACGAAAATAAAACTATGAGACGAAAACTAAAAGAACGCAAATCTCCTTAATGAAGGATGAATGCAAAAGAGATGTAAACAAACACTAAGAATGAAATCGTTGTTTCAAACACTTTGTCACGAAATCCCTCAAAAGGTGACAAGACATATGAGGTCAAACACAAAGAGGACTTCCAAAGAAAGAGATCAAAACAAGGCATTCATTCCCTTTTACATCAAACAATCATGGAGAGAAGACATTTCAAACAATGAGCAATGTAATCTATGCTCATATAGAGAAAATACCGGAAGGGAAAGACACACTGGTGAAGGATTCAGGGAAAAAGTCTCAATTTTTACACACCCTGAAATTGACGACTTGTCATTGACAATGGCGTAGCTGGCGCGACTTAACCTCAGCGACAATGGCGCAATGCCCCGATTGGCGCGGGTTGCTCTCGTGCCCAACAAGCGCCCGCGCCCTGGTGTGGGTTGTAGCTGAAAACAAGCGCCAACGCTGAAAATGAAAAAAACAGGGAATTTCTCCCAACCAAGACCCGGACTCACCATGTGGGAGATCTAAAACAAACCCGGAGTTAAAGTACTGACCAAAGAAACTTCCGAAAAAGGGTAAACCCCAGCACCTATAGGAGATGGCGCGACTGTCTGGCTGTAATCCGCACCAGACAGGGGATGGCGCGAGTGATGAACTGGCAACCTGTGCCAATTGGCGCGACTGTGAGGGTGGAAACCGCGCCAATGAAGCCAACCATGAAAGGATGAAAACTTGAAAAAACAGAGGTCAAATCTAATCCTCTAGGGCTGAACCAAGAGCCAAATAATCAGAAAAGAGCCAGCCAAAAGAGCCGATCAAGCAAGCAGAATCAAGAAACAACCGAAAATACAAGAAAATACTCCAAGTGTTCAGTTCATAAACTAAACCGGAGATTGACTGAAGTAGCTTTGATCTACTTCGCTAATGCAAAGCAATAGCATTTCGAAGGCTATCTGGCTAACTTCAGGCTTCGTCTGTAGCTTACAAAGCAGAACAACAACAAGCTAGACGATCCTCAGTGGAGTCGCCAATTTGTTGTGGAGGTAAATCCCCTCTGCGGACAGAGGCGATCCCTACTAGCCCAGACCAGGTCTAGCAACAATCGTTCACGCTATAGTGTAGGTTCCTAATTGCAAATAAACCAACTAGCGATGAAGGCTTACCTGGAATCCAACGTTGTCGCTTGTAGAGAAAGTAGCGCTCCCATTCCTTAGCTCTGGCAGATCACAATCCTCACGATCTCTGTGATCGGACACCTGCACACGCAAGAAACAAAACAAACGCAAGCGTAAAATCCAGTATATGCAACTATATGTCAGTCAGAGAAGACATAACTCATTATCATAATCAACAACAAGAGTGGAACCATAACCAATAGTCGCTTATCATTAATCAATCAAAGGAGGATACAACCTGGCTCTGACGCTGAATTCTCCTTTGGAGGGTCACCAGCGGAACACGTCTCGAAAAAGCCTATCGGGGATAGGACAAGCCTCTCTCTTCGGATGTCTCGACAATAATCTCCTTGCTTGGATTTGGCCTTAAGGGAATGAATCAAGGCTCTTGCAGTATTAGGCTCTGATGGCTCTTGGGAACTAGCTTGCAAAGGAGATGAGCAAGATTTTATAGATGGAGGAAGGGGAGTTGGGATCCCTATAATCATGGGATTGGCCCTATCCTCAAGGAAGCTTCCATGAGAGGTGGCAAACCACTTCCTCTACATGGAGATCCAGAGCCAAACCATCCAACTCAAATTAGATACCAGTTTATGAATTGGTTAGGACGAAACTTCCGCCATTTATTTTTAAAAAACACTCCTTAAAATGGTTGGCGCAAGTGCGACTCTAAGACAGAGCGCCAATTGGTGTGCCCTATTTGAAGGATTTCCCCCATTGGCACGGGTACTGAACTGGCTTCCTGCACCAATGCAAAAAGGGGTGTTTTTAGGGTTTTTCACAAGGAGTTGTCTTCAGGGAAATGAAAGCTCATGTTTAGAGGAATGTCATGAAAGTGGTTTCAAGTCATGTCACTACTCACAGGTCACAGAATGAGCCCTCCAATTGTGTGGGATGGGGAATTGCAGGGATGGCAACAAATTGTTGTGTAACAGATGCCCCCTAAAGCATGAGGCCCGAAAGAGAGAGAGGGGTGAAGTAACTGCGAGCGTGTCAACTAAAAACAGCCGGAAACCAAAGCAAAAACTGCGTTAATCTAGCGATATCTCGGATACGATATATATATGTGGTATGGGCGCGACCATCCATAACGAGTATACAATAATCCGAGATCTAGGAGCATGGACGCATCCACCCAGTGAGGATCGATAAATAGACTCAGGTATGGTCGCAACCATCCAATCAGTGAGTCATGTAACTAATCATAAGAATCCACAAAATCACAGCCTGGATTATAATAGATAGGATCCAGGGTCTTGCGCTCCATCTCGACCCAAACAGAGTACAAGTCCAAGCATGTGAGTAAGTGAGTTGAAGTCGAACATGCAAGAACATTGTCTGATTACCAGCCAATGATGAAAGTTGTTAACGGACGCGAGAGGAACCACCAATAATGACGAGATCGATCTCATATGCAACTATTTGGGCTAACGGCCTAAGAATCT
>CM076578.1:1736277719-1736396528 GCA_034641835.2 Pinus albicaulis | reverse complement strand
GATCAATAAAGGAGATTGCTCCTTTCATGATGACAACATCTTTAGATTGAACTTTCTTATGTTGATGGTGATTGATTCTTCTTTGGATGATCTTCTTCAAAGATAAAAATGGGATCGTTGCTGCAATGATTAGGAGCTTGCCTTATAGCCTTTAAGATACTTTAACTACTTTGGTAGTGAGTGAGTGCAGATCAGAATTGCTTCATTTAGATGTTCATACTTTGGGCTATGTAGATATCTTCATCTTGATGAGGGTCTTTGTGGTCTTTTGCTGAAGACTATAGGATTCCATACTCTTGATGGTGTAGACTTCTAGTACCTTTATTTGATTGATGATCCCTAGACTTCCTCTTGAGGTAGACTTTCTTCTTCAATGTAGATTCTTCACTTTTGCTTTGATGCATTCCTTGAAACTTGAACCTTTAGTGTCTCTTTGATTAGATGCCCTTCCTTTGACTTTAGCACCATAGCTCTGATACCATGTTGATAAATATAGGGCATAGGTATTAGGATATTTTGTAGAAATTTGAATAATTGATATGTTATCCACCGAGATTCCCCTGATCACACACTATTTTAGCTTCATGCATAATACAGAATCTCTTCTACCATTGATCATCACATGCGGAAATAAAATCAATTGCATGCACACATTAAAGCCATAAAAATTCACACATATGAACACAGTATTTCATGGGAAAGCTTAAAGCTTAAAACCCCCAACTATCTGTATATTATACATGTCATGGAGATCATGTAACAATCATAGTACAAAGCTCTTTGCAAGCTCTCATGCACTACCTCCCTTGCTACACACTATCAAGCTAGATCTAGCAAAAACTCATGCTCCAACCTTTAGCCACTTGATAGCCAACCTGAATTGCGTGTTTCAATGCTATGGGATGGTCTCTTTATATAGATAAACCACCCAGCCTGAACTGCGTAATCCTCATGGGTTACTCCACCCATCTGTGTGTTGCAAATAGCAATAGTATAGTCACAACCGATAGTTAACCTGCTCTTTCACCTATTTCTGCACTGGTCTCCACTGAAACTGTCCATGCACTGAAGTTAACTAATGTATTCTTTAGTTGATTTATGAGTTTATAATTAGTGAATTAATTAATAATTAATTCACACCACTCTCACTAATTGTATCTATTAGTTAACTTGGATACAAAAAGCTCAACTATGTTTAGATTAGTTAAACTAAATACAACTCCACCAACTTCCTCAATCAACTCCACCAAACTCTGTCACATGAGTTCTAACTGAAGTCTTCATGCAATAGCTTCACTTAAACCCTAGGAAAAGCATAATTCCTTCTGTCAGCTGCATGTGCCACATCCAGGCATCAAACTAAAGTGCTTCAAGAGAATAAGATAATGTTTATAGTCCAAATATTATTAAGAGCTAATAATATTCGACATATCTATTTTTAGACTGGCAATCTAAAAATAGATTCCGCCCAATATGTCTAAAAATAGAATTCCATCTATTTTTTTCCAACTTGACCAACCATCCACAAATAGCATCCTGCAACTCATAGAACATGATCCATATGTCTAAAAATAAAGAAAGATATTTCAAAACAGACTTTTGCGACAAAATCACTCGTGTGGCCCCCCCTAGTTTAGGTGATCACTTTCCAACTAGGATCGTGAAAGATGTTTCAGGAGCCTTCCTTCAATCGTTTCTGTTGCCATCTTCAACACTCTCTCAACAAGAAAGCATTGTCTGTAGGTATGCCACATGCAACCACTTCGCCCAGAACCTTCACAAGCGCCATGCAACTCCATGCATCTGCTCTGCAACTCCTCTGAAACTGAATAGGCTCCAAACAACCCAATCAGTCTTGATGCATCTAGCATCTATCATCAAAGTCTTCGACTTCTGCTGGTACCAACTGCACATGTCATCAGGAACTACTGCGCTGTTGAACTCTTGCACCCATGCACTCTTGCACTTGCTGTCAACTCTGATCCGCGCTCCAATATCCGACACTGTCACTTTGATCTGCCTGCATCAATCCAACTGATCATGCTACTGCTGCGCTGTGGGCACCTCGTAGCCAGGTTCAATTCATGAGATCCACACCATCTCAATGAATCCTGCCCAGAAATCTCCTCTTGGGATTAATCATGCATGTCGCCCCACCTCTCACCTGGTGGTATAGCTGCATGCACTCCCTCTACCCATCTAGCACGAAATTTCTCTGCATGAGTGGTTTCTTCCACTCCATGATCCTCTTCTTGTGGCTGCTCCACATCCCGAGGTTCACTGTTACCTGCATGCAAAACTTTCCTCTCAAGCATCGCCAGATGTCTTCCTTCCACTTCCCAACAAAAGAGGGAAGCCCGTGAGAAATCCCATCTACATCAAATCTATAAAGATTCTTCTGCATCTCCAGTTGTGGCTACTCCACAACCTTCTGAGACTGCTTCTCACGCTGCATGTTGAGAGGCTCTCTCTCAACCACCAAGTCACTAACCTCTGCTTTTCTCCTCAAATTTTTGCATGCATCTTGTACCTCAGTGCATGTAGATTCTTGGCTCGTGCACATTGCAATTGTCCCGTCGTCGCAAAATTTTCTAACAAAAGAGTTGATTTTAAATCGATGATATCTTCCTCATCCGAGCTCCAATTCGACCGATTTTTTTTTTTTTAATTTGGGTATTTTTTTGCAAGGAATCCAAATATGCTATTTGTTTCTGAAAATATTTCACCAAAAATTTTCAGATATTCCCTACAAACTCGCGCACCCAAAAATTCTCGCTCTCATTCCATGTATAAAATTATATACAATATGCATGTATATTTCCGGCGTTCTCCATCTTTATGTTTCTTGAGTTTATCCTAAAACTCAACCGCTTCAATGCTTTTCAATTGCTCCAATGATCAATATCGCTCCGATACCATGTAGAAATTTGAATAACCGATATGTTATCCACCAAGATTCTCCTGATCACACACTATTTTAGCTTCATGCATAATACAGAATCTCTTCTACCATTGATCATCACATGCGGAAATAAAATCAATTGCATGCACACATTAAAGCCATAAAAATTCACACATATGAACACAGTATTTCATGGGAAATCTTAAAGCTGAAAACCCCCAACTATCTGTATATTATACATGTCATGGAGATCATGTAACAATCATAGTACAAGGCTCTTTGCAAGCTCTCATGCACTACTCCCTGCTACACACTACTTGCTTAGATCTAGCAAAACTCATGCTCCAAATCCTTAATACTTGATAGCTAAACTTAATTGCGTTCTGCTTATGGGATGGCCTTATATACATAAACCACCCAAATTAACTCAACTCTATGGTTACTCCACCCATCTCGTGTGTTGCAAACAGTAATAGTATAGTTTGTATCTTCAATAGTTAACCTGCTCTTTCACCTATCTCTGCACTGGTCTCCACTGAAACTATCCATGCACTAAAGTTAACCGATTTATTCTTTAGTTGATTAATGAGTTTATAATTAGTGAATTAATTAATAATTAATTCACACCACTCTCACTAATTGTATCAATTAGTTAAACTGAATACAAATAGCTCAACTATGTTTAGATTAGTTAAACCGAATACAACTCCACTAACTTCCTCAATCAACTCCACCAAACTCTGTCACATGAGTTCTAACTGAAGTATCCATGCAATAGCTCCACATAACCCTTAGGAATAGCGTAATTCCTTCTGTCAGCTCCTGTGCCACATCTGTGCACTTAACTGAAGTGTTCCAAGAGAATAAGATAATGTTTAGAGTCCAAATATTATTAAGAGCTAATAATATTCGACATATCTATTTTTAGACTGGCAATCTAAAAATAGATTCTGCCCAATATGTCTAAAAATATAAATCTATCTATTTTTCCAACTTGACCAACCATCCATAAATATCATCCCGCAACTTATAGAATATGCCTCATATGTATAAAAATAGACATAGTCTAAAAATAGACTTTGCGACAAAAATCACTTGTGTGGCCCCCACCTAGTTTTGGTGATCACTTTCCAACTAGGATCAGGAAAGATGTTTCAGGATGCCTCCTTCACTATTTCTTGTTGCCATCTTCAACACTCCCTCTCAACAAGAAAGGATTGTCTTTGCATGCGACATGCAACTCCATGCATTCGCCCTGCAACCTTCACAAGCGCTATGCAACTCCATGCATCTGCTCTGGAACTCCTCTGAAACTGAATAGGCTCCAAACAACTCAATCAGTCTGATGCATCTAGCATCTATCATCAAAGTTCTCACTTCCTTGGCCAACCGCACATGTCATCGGAACCACTGCGTTGCTGGAACCTCAAGACCCATGCACTCTGCACTTGCCGGTCAACCCGATCCGCGCTCCAAGATCCGACACCGTCACTTTGATCTGCCTCGCATCCATCCAACCGAGCCCACACGCCACGTCAGTACCCTCAGAGGCTGCAGTTCAATCCATGAGATCCACACCATCTCATGAATCTGCCCAGAAATCTCCTCATGGGATTAATCATGCATGTCGCCCCACCTCTCACCTGGTGGTATAACAGCATGCACTCCCTCTGCCCATCTAGCACGAAATTTCTCTGCATGAGTGGTTTCTCCAACTCCATGATCCTCTTGTGGCTGCTCCACACCCCGAGGTTCACTTTCACCTGCATGCAAAACTTTCTCACTCTCAAGCATCAGTTGCATGTCTTCCTTCCACTTCCCAACAGTAGGAAGCTTCGTAGAAATCCCATCTACATAAAATCTATAAAGATTCTTCTGCATCTCCAGTTGTGGCTGCTCCACAAACTTCCGAGACTGCTTCTCACGCTGCATGTTGAGAGGATCCCTCTCAACCACCAAGTCACTAACCTCTGCTTTGCACCTCAAAGCTTTGCATGCATCTTGTACCTTAGTGCATGTAGATTCTTGCCTCGCGCACATTGCAATTGTCCCGCCGCCGCAAAATTTTCTAAATTGCAAAGAGCCGATTTGAAATCATGAGCTCTCATCCGAGCTCCGATTCGACCGATTTTTTTTTTTTTTTAATTTGGGCATTTTTTCATAAAGGAACTAAAGAGTAATATTTCAAAAATATTCACCAAAAATTTTCTGGGGAGATATTCCCTACAAACTCGCACACCCAAAAATTCTCGCTCTCATTCCATGTAGAAAATTATATACAATATGCATGTATATTTCCGGCTTTCTCCATGTTTATGTTTCTTGAGTTTATCCTAAAACTCAACTGCTTCAATGCTTTGCAATTTCTCCAATGATCAATATCGCTCCGATACCATGTAGAAATTTGAATAACTGATATGTTATCCATCGAGATTCTCCTGATCACACACTATTTTAGCTTCATGCATAATAAAGAATCTCTTCTACCATTGATCATCACATGCGGAAATAAAATCAATTGCATGCACACATTAAAGCCATAAAAATTCACACATATGAACACAGTATTTCATGGGAAAGCTTAAAGCTGAAAACCCCCAACTATCTGTATATTATACATGTCATGGAGATCATGTAACAATCATAGCATAAAGCTCTTTGCAAGCTCTCATGCACTACCTCCCTTGCTACACACTATCAAGCTAGATCTAGCAAAACTCATGCTCCAACCTTTAGCCACTTGATAGCCAACCTGAATTGCGTTTTCAAGCTATGGGATGGCCTCTTTATATAGATAAACCACCCAGCCTGAACTGTGCAATCCTCATGGGTTACTCCACCCATCTGTGTGTTGCAAATAGCAATAGTATAGTCACAACCGATAGTCAACCTGCTCTTTCACCTATTTTTGCACTGGTCTCCACTGAAACTGTCCATGCACTGAAGTTAACTGATGCATTCTTTAGTTGATTTATGAGTTTATAATTAGTGAATTAATTAATAATTAATTCATACCACTCTCAGTAATTGTATCTATTAGTTAACTTGGATAAAAAAAGCTCAACTATGTTTAGATTAGTTAAACTGAATACAACTCCACTAACTTCCTCAATCAACTCCACCAAACTCTGTCACATGAGTTCTAACTGAAGTCTTCATGCAATAGCTTCACTTAAACCCTAGGAAAAGTGTATTTCCTTCTGTCAGCTGCATGTGCCACATCCAGGCATCAAACTGAAGTGCTCCAAGAGAATCAGATAATGTTTAGAGTCCAAATATTATTAAGAGCTAATAATATTCGACATATCTATTTTTAGACTGGCAATCTAAAAATAGATTCCGCCCAATATGTCTAAAAATAGAAATCCATCTATTTTTCCAACTTGACCAACCATCCACAAATAGCATCCCGCAACTTATAGAATATGCTCCATATGTCTAAAAATAGAGATATTCTAAAAATAGACTTTGCGACAAAAATCACCTGTGTGGCCCCCACCTAGTTTAGGTGATCACTTTCCAACTAGGATCAGGAAAGATGTTTCAGGATGCCTCCTTCACTGTTTCTTGTTGCCATCTTCAACATATTTCTCTTCATTAGTGACTGTTTGTGAATGTCTTTTAACTTCTTTAGATTAGGATCTTCTTCTAGTTAGATTATTGATGTTCTTCTTCATCAAGCAGTAACCAATGCATGAACATAAATAGACGAGAGACACAACATGTAGGCTATGAGCCAGAGCCAAAACCTCTCACTCTCTGAGGAAAACCCGCACAAATTCTTCTTATAGAGATTCCAATTGACGAATGTTGAAAATAAACAAGAAAATGTGTGTCTAATTTATTTTTCCCTTAAATAAATTGGGCAATAAATTGTAATCTTATCTCATAATAGATTGTATCAGCTAACTAAGTCAGATAGAACGAGTTAGCTCAAGAATTTTGAGTTGAGGGTCAAAGGTGAAGCATGTAAAGTGATTCTATCATTTTGAGGGTCCAGTTGCAGTTAATGCAATAGTGTGGTGTGAGTGTAATCAGTTAACTCAAATTAATTGAGTTAAAATCAGTTTAACTAGTTCTAATTGAGTGATCAGCTAGTGAGAGGTCCAGTGAATTAAATTGGATTTAATTCACAAGTAGTGATCAATCAGATACCTGATGATTCACTATTATTAGTTGCATGCATGTCAGTTTTGATGAAGACCCAGTTGAGACAGAGGTTAAAGGGAAGATAACTATCAGTTTTATTATTAGAAAATTGCCTGGGTGTAGTTATAAATCCATAGGATTCCCATGATGGATTGTACAATCAAGGAAGGTTGGAATTCCTATTTAATAGGGATTTATTTGCCCAAGAATTGCGTGAACAAGGTAGTTTGGAGAAAGGCAAGGAATTGGCTAAGTATTTGTCCAATTTTTCCTAGATCAGTGTGAGACAATTGGTAGAGTGCAACAGATTCTTGTGAGCAAGAGTGCATTGTATTGTTTCATGATTCCTTGGCTTATTATACAATAGAGATAGAGGGGTTTTTAGCAGTTTCTTTCCCCATGAAAAACTTGTGTTGTGCGATTGATTTAGTTCTTTCTCTTACTTGCATGTGATTGAGTGATCATGTTTTATATTCCACAAATATAGTAGAAGGATTCAGTATCTTGTTTTAGTACATTACATGATTAGATTGAATCCATTGGTATAATTTCTACATGGTATCAGAGCAACAAAAATCACAATAGTGGAGAAGAAATTGAGTTTGTGTTGAGCAGTATTCAAATTTGCAGATACATTCTTTGGAGCTAGTAGCTAACTAGGATGTCTTTCACCAACTTGAGACTCAAATATGCACTTGAGGGAAATTCGAACTATATTGCATGGAATGACATGATCGAGGTAGTATTGGAGGATAACGACCTGAAGGAGTTCATTGACACTGATATTCTTGAATCCAATCAGGCAGATGCCGCGGAACATGAAACATGGAGGAAGATTGTTTCAAAGTTGAAGAGGACATTATTAGAGGGAGTTCGAGATCATATTGTCTCGAGTCTCCATGGCAGGAAAATCCATATGCTATGTGCAAGGTCTTGACAGATCTGTTTCAAAGCAGTAGTGACCATAGGAAATTGGCACTCAATAACAAACTCAGGAAAATCAAAATGGAGAAGGGCGACACAATCCAGAAATACTTGACCAAGTTTACTCAATGTCGAGATGAGCTTGGAAATGATGGGATTACTATGGCTGATGATGACTTGGTGAGCCTAGCACTTCTAGGCCTTCCCAAGAGCTAGCATAGTTACCAGGTGTATAAATTATACAAACATATGTATATAAATGGATTCAATCTGATCAAGAAATGTACTAAAGATAGATACTGAATCCTTCTACAAATCAATTACGGAAAATAAACACGATCGCCAATCACAACAATTACAGAAATAAACAAATCAAACCACAACACAGATATTTTCCCGGGGAAAGCTTGCTGCTCAAAAACCCTCTATCTTCTATTGTATATTCACCATGGAATCATGAAACAATTACAATTCACTCTTTTCACAAGAGTCTCCTGCACTCTCACAAATGTTCACACTGATCCAGACAAAATCAACCAACACTTAGCCAATTCTCGGCCTCTAATCAGCCTGTCTTGCTTGCGCAATTCATGTGGAATGCAATCCCTATTGTTTAGGAATTTCAGCCTTCCAAAACTGCGCAAGGATCACGGGAAATCCAATGGATGTCTGATTGCATGCAAGCAACCTACTAATCACACAACTGATAGTTAACATCTCTTTAACCTTTGTCTCAACTAGGTCTCCATTGGAACTGACATGCGTGCAACTATTAATAGTAAATCATCAGTTGCATGGCAGATCACTGATTGTGAATTAAATCTGATTTAATTCACTTGATCTCTCACTAGTGCAACAAACAGTTACAAATATTTCAACTAACTTTAACTCACCTAACTGAGTTAACTGATTACTCATCCATTAAACTAACGCACCAACTGCAATTCGAACTCCATAACTAATAGAATTACTCTGCATGCCTCACCAACCACTCTCAACTCGAAATACATGAACTAACTGAGTTTATCATACTTAGTTAACTATTACAAGTGATTGTGAGATAAGATTACATTTTATTGTCCAATTTAATTAAGGGAAAATTAAATTAGACATTGCACCAATTTTAAATTAAATTGGCCTTCACACTAATGTATCGCTAGGACCTGTGGTCCCACACTAGTGTGTGTGCTGCAATTTCTTGTTGGACTTTCAACACTCTCTCTCAACAAGAAATGGATTAGTTGCCACCCCGATCCTTCCTCTATGGTATTGAAATTTTCTCTTGGCGAGCGCCTTCTTCAAAATATCTTCATCTTGATCTTCCGTGGGAATGTACTGAAGTAACATAATGCACCTCTGAACACAATATCTAAGATGGTGGTACCAGATTTCTATGTGCTTGGACCTATCATGGAATACCAGATTAACCAAGAGTTCAATGCAACTCTGGTTATCACAATGTATCACAGTCGGATCCATTTGAGAACCAAACAAACCAACCAGGATATTTCTCATCTAGATGGCCTCACATGGAACCTGACTTGTTGCCATGTACTCTGCCTCGGCTAAACTGAGTGCCACAGATCACTGCTTCCTGCTGTACCAAGAAACTGATGTCGATCCTATCTTGAAGATCCCTCCTGATGTGCTCTTTTTGTTTGATGGACTGCCTACCCAATCTGCATCCGTGAAGCCTTGAAGCTTCACTCCCTCTATCCGTCTATACCATAATCCATACTCTGTAGTTCCCCTAAGATATCTCAAGACATGCTTCCCCACCTTCCAAAAGATCTTGGTTGGCTTAACCATAGCTTGACTCAACTGTTTAATTGCGTAGCAAATGTTTGCTCTGGTGTTCACCAAGTACATCAATGAACCCACTAGCTGCCTGTAGACAGTATCGTCCACTACTTCTCCTGAAGTAACATCCTCTTTCCTCCAATTTCCTGGAAGATGAGTATCCATGGGTTTACAACTCTCCATGTGAAACTTACCCTATACCTCTTTGGCATACTTTCCTTAAGAAACAAATAGCTCACCATCCCGCTGCCATATTTCCAAACCAAGGAAATAGTGAAGGAGTCCCATGTCCTTCATTTCGAACTCCCTTGCAAGATCCTCGCAAGAAGTTATCCGGTGTTCATCACGTGTCAAAATTAGATCATCAACATAAAGTATTATAATCAAGAGCTTACCATCAACCAAAATCTGGTACAAGTTCATATCAGCTTCACTTTTGGTGAAGCCCAACCCAGTGAAATAACTGTCAATCTGAGTGTACCAAGCACGAGGTGCTTCCTTCATCCCATACAAAGCTCTCTTGAGTCGAAACACATGCGACTCAATTTCAAAGATCTCGAAACCTTCTGGATGCTCCATGTACACTTCTTCCTCAATAATTCCATTGACAAATGCAGTTTTCACATCCATCTGATGAATGCGCCACCCCATTTGCACTGAGAGTGCAAGGATAGATCCAATGGAAGAGTACCTCGCGACTGGTGCGAAAGTCTCCTCATAATCAATCTCCTCAACTTGTGAGAATCCCCAGGCCACAAATCTAGCCTTGTACTTCTCCACACTCCCATCCACTGCTTGCTTCACTTTATAGATCCATCTAGATCCAACCAATTATTTTCCGACCAGTCTTGGGACAACTTCCCATGCATTGTTCTTGATGATGGAATCATACTCCTCTACTATAGTGTCATCCCAAATTGGTTGCTGCATTGCTTCCTCAAAGGAATATTTTTTTGTCACAATACACTTGCTCATAAGAGCCATGTATCTAGTAAACCTGTCTAGAGATTTTCTTTGTCTACGCAGTGAAATATGTGCTCCTACATTCTCTGTCGCATCAAGTCTCAATCTATCAGCTTTCGTGGTGCAAATTCTACCATTTCTGTTGGATGGCTCTGCATGAGTATTTTCTGCCACTCCATGATCCTCCGCATGTGGATGCTCCATATCTTGAAGTTCATTCTTTGAACCAAGAGTTCCTCATCTGCATGCAAATCTAGCTGCCTCTCAAGGGGCAATCACATGGCTTTCTCCTCATCAAATTTTATATCCCGTCTCACAACATTCATCCTGTTGTTTGGAAAATATACCCGATAGTTGTGGGGAGTATCAGTGTACCCCACAAATATCCCAGTCTTAGCTGTTGGTTTGAGCTTCTTCCTGGTGTCTTTGGTCACATGCACATAAATATATGAGCCAAAAATCTTAAAATATGAAACATCGAGTTTCTTACCAGTAAAATCCTCCTCTAGTGTACTCATGCTAAGTATCCGATGAGGACTATGGTTTTGCACAAATACAGCTATGTTGTATGCCTCCACCCACAGATGCAATGATAGGCCCTGATAATGCAACATCGCTCGTGTTGCACCCACATTTGTTCTATTCTTTATTTCTGTGACCCCATTATGTTGTGGGTTATGAGGAGTAATCAAATCTCTCTGAATTCCTTCTTTGCTACAGAAGTTCTTGAATTCATTGGAGATTTACCCACCGCCATTATCGCTCCTAAGAGCCTTCACATGCTTCCCCGTGTCTTTCTCCACCAGTGCTTTGAACTCAAGAAATTTTGAGAACATATGATCTTTCTTCTGTATGAAGTAGATCCAACAATTTCTAGAAAAATCATCAACAAAGATCACATAGTACTTATGCTTTGCTGTCGAAGTAGTAGAGAATGGTCCACACACGTCCAAGTGAACTCTCTCAAGGATTTTTGAAGCTCGGTTCTCCTTCTCGTGAAAAGTGGCATTTTCATACTTCCCCATAGTACATCCCTTGCATGTGTTTAACTAAGAAAGAGTACCCTTGGGAAGACCCATAGAAATTTGTTGCATGACCTTCAAGGCTCCGTGGTGCAGATGGCCCAATATCTTGTACCATAACTCACCCTCATCCTGGCTCACCACTTTGTCCGCCTTACCCATCAATGTTGCGCAACCATTTACATCAAGTTTATACAGATTCTTCACACGAATCCTAATCTTCTTGGCTTTTCCTGTTGCTTTGTGTCAAAGGAAAGCTTTTCCTTCACTGAAAACAACATCATAGCCTCTATCCTCAAACATTGCGACTGAAACTAAATTTTTCTTGAAGCCTGGTACATGCATTACATATTTTAATAGAAAGGGTTTACCTAACTGTCTTTGGAAGGTAATTGTACCAATCCTGGTAGCACTGTACCGCCTTTCATTACCATTTCGATATGCATCTGGAGGTCCTTCTCCTCAAGCTACTGAAAAGTTATTTTTCTCTCGTCATGTGAAAGGATGCACCACTATACAAGTACCATACTGATCCCATTGCACTTGACACCATGCATGAAATGAGTGAGAATTAAAGCTCAAATTGCGAGGCCAAAGCCTCACCAGTTGCAGATCCTGAAGCCTTCTTGTTCTTCTTCTTTTGTGGACAATTAGTGGCATAATGTCCATGCTCATGATAGTGAAAACAATTCACTCTGGACATGTCGTGCTTATTGCCATATTTTTCGAACTCAAATTTGGAATAGGATTTCTTTCCTTTCCCCTTCCTCGCCTTAGTAACCAAAGAAAAATTTTCTTCATCATCATTTTTAGATGAATATCCATCCCTGGTATTCCGCCTGAATTATTCTTGCACCAAATCTAACCAACGTCGTTCCCAATCTGGCAGTTTTCCCCTCCCATTGACAGAGTCCTGATAACTATGCAAACTCTTGGGAAGTCCTAGAAGAGCTAGGCTCACCAAGTCATCATCCACAACAGTAATTACAATTCTCCCAAGCTCATCCCGACATTGGAAAAACTTTGTTAAATATTTTGGAATGGTGTCGCCTTTATCCATTTTGATTTTCCTGAGCTTGTCCTTCAGTGCCAATTTTCTATGATCACTGTTGCTCTGAAATAGATTTGTCAAAGCTTTCCACATTGCATATGGTGTCACTTTTCCATGGAGAATTGAGACAATGTGGTCTCATAATCACTCCAGTAAGATCCTCCTCGCCTTTGCAACCTTCTTTTTCCAAGCATCAATATTTGCGGCATCTGCTGCAACGACTTTAGGAATGTCATTATAAATGAATTCTTTTAACCCATTGTCCTCCAGTACTGCCTCCATCCTGTCTTTCCACGCAATATAATTGGAACTTCCCTCGAGTGCGTACTCCAATCTCAAGCCATTGAAATCCATTTTGATCCTGATCTTCCTGTCACACCAAGAATACTTTTGCAAATTCGAATTCTATTTAGTCAAAAACTCAACTTCTCCTCCACTACAGTGATTTACTGTGCTCCGATACCATGTAGAAATTATACAAACATATGTATATCAATGGATTCAATCTGATCAAGTAATGTACTAAACCTAGACATTGAATCCTTCTACAAATCAATTGCGGAAAATAAACACGATCGCCAATCACAACAAGTACAGAAAGAAACAAATCAAACCACAACAAAGATATTTTCCCGGGGAAAGCTTGCTGCTCAAAACCCCTCTATCTTCTATTGTATATTCACCATGGAATCATGTTGTGAAACTGGCTCCAAAAATAGAAGAAAAGAGATATCAACGCCTTAGAAATAAGCCACTTCGGGGGGGAAACCTCTAATACATTACGTGAATGAACAATTCTTGGATGATACAAATTACAAAACCTCCTTTCTATATATAGGAGTCCATAGGGCCACAATGTAATCCAAGTGGGGCCACAATGTAATCCTAGCCGACCTAACAATAATAATTTAAGGGCAAAATAATAACAATATGGGGGTTACAAGGGTACAATAATAATAATAAGGGGGTTACACTAACAACAATAAGGGACTATACTAGTAATATAGGGACCTAATATGCCCCTCTCCTTCAAAAAAGTGTTGTCCTCAACGCTTGAGTAGCTCTGGGTGCTTCTGTATAAAATTCTCATCCTCCCATGTAGAATCTTCAGTGGGTAAGTTCTTCTACTTGATGAGATACTCTGAAATTGATCGATTTCGTAGCCGTCGAGTTCTTGTTTCCGTGACCGCTTCAGGTTCCAATATGATTTTTCCTTCCTCATCAAGTTCTGGCAATATTGTTTGAACTGGAAGATTTTCACCTATAACTTTCTTTAAGCATGAAACATGGAAAACTGGATGTACTCGCGAAGAAGCAGGAAGCTCCAATTTGTATGCCATAGAACCAATCTTTTGCAACACCTTGTAAGGACCATAGTACTTTGGTGATAATTTATTATCCTTCTTAGCTTGCTTGAGGGACATTTGTCTGTATGGTTGTAGCCGTAAAAATACCGAATCTCCTACATCAAAACTTCTCTCGCTGCGATGTTGATCTGCCTGTTGTTTCATTCGATTTTGTGCCAAATTCAGGTTATCCTTTAAGAGTTGGAGAACTTCTTGCTGATGCTCGATGTGATCTTCCACTGCTTGAACCTTCGAACTTTCTCTTAAATATGATGTGATGGATGGTGGATGATATCCATAAAGTGCCATAAATGGGGTCATTTTTGCTGCAGTATGGAAGGAAGTGTTATACCACCATTCAGCAAGAGGTAACCACTTGACCCATTGTGTTTGTTTATCATATACAAAACAATGAAGATATCCTTCCAAACATTTATTTACTATCTCAGTTTGACCATCGGATTGAGGATGATAAGATGAGCTATGAGCTAATTGAGTACCCAAACAAGAAAATAACTCCGTCCAAAATTTCTAGTAAAAATGGGATCTCTATCGCTCACAATAACCCTTGGGTTTCCATGTAGCTTTTGAATTGTGTTCATAAATGTAGTAGCAACTGTACTTGCTTTAAATTGATGAGATAATGCACAAAAGTGTGCATACTTGGTAAGTCTATCAACTACCACCATGATGACACTCTTTCCTTCAGACTTAGGTAAACCTGTGATAAAATCCATTGAAATCTCCTCCCCACGTTGACTTGGAATGGATAAAGGTTGTAGAAGTCCTGGGGTCTTAATTGTTTCCACTTTATTCTGCTGGCAAACCAAACATTCCGCCACAAACTTTCGAATATCAGATTTAAGGCCATCCTAAAAAAATTCTTTCTTCACCCTGTGGTAAGTTTTTAAAAATCCCGAGTGTCCTCCTAAAGGAGAAGTGTGCAATTCCAGAAGAATCTTTGTTTTAGTTGGGAATTCTTACAAAGATATAAGCGATCTTTGTACCATAAGGAATCATTTTTCCAACTAAATGTATCAGATGTACTAGGATCTTGCTGCAACTTTTGAATGAGTGTCCACACTTCTTCGTACTTCTTCCATTCATCTCTTGCTTCGGTTATCCAATCTGGCTGGATAATAGAAATGGCACAAAGCAATGCTTCCACCTCTTCATTATTTCTTGAGAGTGCATCTGCAACAACTTTTAGCTTCCCTTTTTTGTAGATTATTTCAAATTCATAACCCAACATCTTTGTGACCCATTTTTGCTGCTCTTCTAAAGATAGTCTTTTTTCCAAAAAGTGTTTAAGACTATCATGATCAGTTTTTACCTTGGTGTGTCTTCCCATTAGGTAAGTTCTCCATTTCTTTACTGCATACAATATTGCTAACATTTTTTTCTCATAAATAGGTTTCTATAAATACTTTCCTTTGATTGGACGACTTTAAAAAGCAATGGGTCTTCCTTCTTGCATTAAAACAACACCAATTCCATTTCCTGAGGCATCACATTCCACCATAAAGGTTTTTGTGAAGTCTGGCGTAGCTAAGACTGGTGCTAGGCACATTGCCTCTTTAAGATGTTCAAAGGCCTTAGTTGCTTCAGGAGTCCATGAAAATGCATCTTTCTTCAATAATGTTGTTAGAGGTGCTGCTATTCTCCCATAATTCTTAACAAACTTGCGATAATACCCCGTTAACCCAAGAAATCCTCGCAACTTCTTTATGGTTGTGGGGACTTTCCATTCCTTAATGGCTTTAATTTTGTTAGGGTCTACTTTAACACCCTCGTGAGATACAATATGACCCAGATATTCCACCTCTTGTACTCCAAAGAAACATTTTGATGTTTTTGCATATAATTGTTTCTCCTGCAATAGTTTGAGCACCCTGTCAACATGTTCAACATGATCCTTCCAAGACCTGTTGTAGATTAGTATATCATCAAAAGATACTAGCACAAATTTTCTAAGGAAGGGTTTGAAAATGGAATTCATCAACCCTTGAAATGTAGAAGGTGCATTGGTAAGGCCAAAGGGCATGACCAAAAATTCATAATGACCCTCATGAGTTCGAAATGTTGTTTTTGGAATATCTTCAGTCTTCATTCTAATTTTATGATATCCTGAACGAAGATCCAACTTGGTAAAATAAATTGCTCCATGTAATTCATCCAATAATTCATCAATCACAGGAATGGGAAATTTATCTTTAATGGTGAGCTTATTGAGCTCCCTATAATGAGGACACATGCACCATGATCCATCCCTCTTGTGTACCAATACTATAGGAGCAAAGAAAGAACTTTGACTAGGTTGAATTATACCAGCCTCTAACATTTCTGCAATCATACGTTCAATTTCACTCTTTTGGACATAAGGATATCTGTAAGGTCGGATGTTTGGAGGAACATTTCCTGGAATCAAATGAATAGCATGATCATGATCACAAATAGGTGGGAGTCCTTTGGGAGTATCAAACACATTGGAATGATTGTCCAAGACTCTTTAGAGATCTGGATAAATAGATGATTTTGATGTTGGAACTTCTAGTGAGCATAATTGTGCAATTACGCCTCGTTGTTCTTTCTTCAAAAGCTTTGTCGTGACATTAGAGCTTATTATCTTTCCTGGCTTCCCTGTGATACCCTGTAATTCAATTTCCTTTCCTTCCAAAAAAAATTTCAAGAAAAGTTCTTGAAAATTAAAAGCTACCGTCCCCAAAGATTGTAGCAATTGTACTTCTAGTACGACATCAGCACCTCCCATTGGGATGGAAAGCATTGGACTATTAAATACATATTCCCCCATGGATAGCTTGATATTATGGCATTTTCTAGAGCAATTTATAGTTCCTCAATTTGCAACCATCACTTGACATTCTGGTGCTAGGTATATGAAACAATTCAATTCCTTGGCTACCTTACAATGAATAAAATTACAGGTACTACCTGAATCAATCAACACTATTACCTTTTTCTTCTTAATATGTCCTTCTATCTTGAGAGTTTGAGGAGTGGTAATTCCTGCCAATGCATTACAAAATATGGTCGGACTCATTTCTTCCTCTTCTAGGGTTGGTTCCTGATGTATATCCTCTTCTTGTTCTTTTTCTTCTTCCTCTTCACAATCTATGTAAAATAATTTCTTCTCGACACACTTATGACCTTTAGTGTATTTTCTATCACAACTGTAGCAAAGCCCTTTTGCTCTTTTTTCTTCCAATTGTTGTGGTGTCAACCTTGTAGGTTGTTGAAATATAGGAGTAGCAACACTTCCCTCTTTATAGAAGTGAGTGGTAGGCTTCCTTGTCGCCATCATTTAACATTCAATTTTTCTTTCCAACCTGAATGCCTTCTCCAATGAATCAGGTTCCAAAACGCGAACTTCATGTTGGATGTTATCCTTTAAAGTACCTATGAAGAGATCAATCTTGTGTTCCTCTAAAATATCAATTACCCTTATATTCAATTTTTGGAAGTCCTCAATGTGCTCCCCCACGAAACCCTTTTGTTTGAGATTTATCAATTGGTTAAAGAAGGTGTTGCTCTTTGTATCCTCGTAATGTGCTATCATTTCCTTCGTAAAAATTGACCAAGTGACAAATTTTTAACGGGAGAAAAGCCATTGATACCATACAAATTTATTTTGTTCTAGATGTAAAGTTGCAATGTGTAACTTTTGTGTGTTTTGCACATTATTGAGATCAAAATATTGCTCCATCTGTAGTATCCATGTTACGGGATCCTTGCCATCAAACTTCCTCATATCCATATTTGGAGTATGGTGGTTCTTCCTGCCAACATTAGAGTTTATGAAATCATGATTATCATTTATTTTGTTCTCATCATGAGTTTCCTCTACTATCTTTTCACCATTAGGAAACATTTGTTGTATCAACTTTGCCAAACCTTCCATGTCTGCTTTTAGATCATTCTTTATGTTTTCCACTTTTTCATCGATCTTAGCTTCCATGTCATCCATCTTAGCTTCCATGCCATCCATATTAGCTTCCAAACCATTCATCTTAGCTTCCACGCCTTTCTTCAAACCATCCATCTTAGTTTCTATTTCATTTTTTGTTGCTCTTTGCGATAGTGAAATTTGGTGCACTTGCTCATGGCCTTTTGATATCTCATGCTGCATTTTTTCGTCTTCATGAGTCATAGTAGAGCCTTCTAAAGGCTTAATGGGTGTTGAATTCTTTTTAGGAGGCATTTTAGAACCAAATACTGATATCTATGCTCAATAGGCCTTTGGAATCAACTAGAACTGATTTTTCAAACAAGACTTATGTAATTTGAAAAAAATACACACCTTTTTCTTGATTTTGAGGAGCTCGATATTGAAACTGAATTATCTCTGTGATTTCGAATCTTTAATATCTAAAATTTGGCCCTGAAGTCACCCTCTGAATCTTCTTTCGAATGCCATAGGTCTGACCTGATTTGGATTCTTCAAGGAAAAGTTATGTCCACTCTCCCACAATGACCCAATTATGGATTGGTTCAGTATAGCGAACTTGTACGACTTGCCACGTGTCACTGTTTCCTCCTTTGGCTCTGAAATTGATAGAAGAAAACTATAGTCCGTGTACTTGTGGCCACCTTTTACAACATTCTAATCCGATGCTCAGAGACAGAGTTATGAAGGTTTTCCCACGATAACCTCTTTGAGATGAAATTCAGGAGCCTGAAAAAGACCTAACTTCCATAGATCATATCTCCAAAAATATTGCGAACCAAGCTCTGAAATTTTGCGATGATGTTCCTCAGGATCTCGGCTTCGGCACTAAAAATTTCAGCTTTTGAACCTTCGTAGAAAAAAATTTATAGCGAAAATTCCGCAATGACCTGTTTAAGTGAAATTTAGGAGCCTGCAAAAAGCCCTACCTTCCACAGATCATATCTCCGAAAATATTGCGAATGAAGCTTTGAAATTTTGCAACGATCTTCCTCAGGATTTCTGCTTCGCACCATAAAAATTTCAGCTTCTGAAACTTTGTAGAAAAAAAGTTATAGCGAAAATTCCACGTTGACCTGTTTGGAGCAACGAAACCCTAGAATCCAAAGCTCTGATACCAAATGTTGTGAAACCAGTTCCAAAAATAGAAGAAAAGAGATATCAATGCCTTAAAAATAAGCCACTTCGAGGGGGCAACCTCTAATACATTACATGAATGAAAAATTCTTGGATGATACAAATTACAAAACCTCCTTTCTATATATAGGAGTCCATAGGGCCACAATGTAATCCTAGTGGGGCCATAATGTAATCCTAGCCGACCTGACAATAATAATTTAAGGGCACAATAATAACAATATGGGGGTTGCAAGGGTACAATAATAACAATAAGGGGGCTACACTAACAACAATAAGGGACTATACTATTAATATAGGGACCTAACAGATCATGAAACAATTACAATGTTCTCTTCTCACAAGAGTCTCCTGCACTCTCACAACTGTCTCACACTAATCCAGACAAAATCGACCAACACTTAGCCAATTCTCAGAATCTAATCAGCTTGCCTTGCTTGCACAATTCATGTGGAATTCAATCCCTATTGTTTAGGAATTTCAGCCTTCCAAAATTGCGCAAGGATCATGAGAAATCCAATGGATGTCTGATTGCATGCGGGAAACCTACTAATCACACAACTGATAGTGAACATCCCTTTAACCTTTGTCTTAATTGGGTCTCCACTGAAACTGACATGCATGCAACTATTAATAGTAAATCATGAGTTGCATGGAAGATCAATGACTGTGAATTAAATCTAATTTAATTCACTTGATCTTTCACTAGTGCAACAAACAATTACAACTAGTTCAACTGACTTTAACTCACCTAACTGAGTTAGTTGATTACTCATGCATTAAAATAATACACCAACTACAATTCAAACTCCATAACTAATATAATTACTCTACATGCCTCACTAACCACCCTCAACTCGAAATACATGAGCTAACTGAGTTTATCACACTCAGTTAACTATTACTAGTTATTATGAGATAATATTACATTTTATTGTCCAATTTAATTAAGGGAAAATTAAATTAGACATTGCACCAATTTAATAAATTAAATTTTCCTTCACACTAATGTATCGCTAGGATCTATGGTCCCACACTAGTGTGTGTGCTGCAATTTCTTGTTGGACTTTCAACACCAGGACTCTGTGAATGGGAGGGAGCAGTTACCAAGGTGGGAGTGACTATGGTCAGATTTGGTACAAGAAGAGTTTCGGCAGGATACCAGGGATAGATCCTCATCCAAGACTGATGATGAGGAAAATTGTGCCTTAGATCGTAAGGCAAAGAAGGGGAAGGGGAAGAAATCCTATTCCAAATTTAAGACCGAAAAAGAAGGCAAGAAGCGAGACATGTCAAAGGTGAAATATTTCAACTGTCATGATCATGGACACTATGCCACAAACTGTCCACAAAAGAAGAAGAACAACAAGAAGGCTCAGGGAGCTGCAGCAGGTGAAGCTTTGGCCTCATAGTTTGAGTTGGACTTCTCTGTCATTGCATGCATGGTGTCAACTGTGATGGGATCTATGTGGTACTTGGATGGTGGAGCATCTTTCCACATGAATGGCAACAACGAACCCTTTAGTAGCTTGGAGGAGAAGGATCTTCAGATGCACATCGAGATGGGTGATGATGGGACGTATAACGCTACCGGGATTGGTACAGTTACTTTCCGAAGAGAGTCAAGTAAACCTTTCATATTAAAAGAGGTCATGCATGTACCAGGTTTGAAAAATAATTTAATTTTAGTTGGTATGTTGGAGGATATTGGATATGATGTGGTTTTCAATGAAGGAAAGGCATTCCTTCATCACAAATCCACAGGACAGGTAAAGAAGATTGGGGTTTGTCTGAATAACCTCTACAAACTTGATGTAGATGGTTGCACGACATTGAGAAGTAAAGAAGATGAGGTGGTGAGCCGGGATACCGATGAGTTATGGCACAGGAGGTTGGGCCATCTATACCACAGTGCTTTGAGGATCATGCAGCAAATTTCTATAGGGCTTCCAAAGGGTACACTTGCTCAGAGAGACACATGCAAGAGATGTACTATGGGGAAGTATACAAAGGCCACCTTTCATGAGAAGGAGAAGCGATCAATGACAATACTTGAGAGATTTCACTCAGATGTGTGTGGACTATTCTCAACAGCTTCCACAAAAAGCACATGTATTATGTGATTTTTATTGATAATTTTTCTAGAAAGTGTTGGATTTTCTTCATGCAGAAGAAATATCAGACGTTCTCCAAGTTTTATGAGTTCAAAGCACTGGTAGAGAAAGATACATGGAAGAAGGTGAAGGCTCTAAGGAGCGAAAATGGTGGTGAGTATATCTCTAATGAATTCAATAAATTCTATGCCAAAGAAGTAATTCAGAGAGAATTTATTGCACCTCATAACCCACAACGTAATGGGGTTGCAGAAAGAAAGAATAGAAAAATTGTGGGAGCAACACGATCTATGTTAATTTAATAAGGGTCTACCGTTGCATCTGTGGATAGAGGCATCCAAAACAACGGTATTTGTGCAAAACCGTAGGTCTCATCGGATACTTTGCATGAGTATACCAGAGGAGGCTTTTTCAGGTAATAAAATAGTTGTTTCATATTTTAAAATTTTTGGCTCATATGTCTATTTCCATGTGATCAAATATGCCAGGAAGAAGTTAGAAACAACAACAGAGGTTGGGATATTTGTGGGGTACACAGATACTCCCCACAACTATTGGGTGTATTTGCCAGCAAACAGAATGACAATTGTTAGGAGAGATGTTAAATTTGATGAGGAGAAAGCCATGCGACTGTCCCTTGAGAGGGAGCTTGACTTGCATGCAGAAGAGGAAATCATAGTTCCAAAGGAGGAACCTCAGGATGTGGAGCTGCCACATGTAGAGTAACAGAGAGTGGCAGAAACCACTCATGCAAAGCCATCCACTAGAAATGGTAGGAAGTGCACTAGAGAGGCTGACAGATTGATGCAAGATGCGGCAGAGAATGTAGGTGCACCTACATCACAACGCAGGCAAATAAGGTCTCTAGAAAGGTATACTAGATACATGGATCTTATGAGCGAATATATTGTGATAGAAACATCCTATTTTGAGGAAGAAGTGCAACAGTTGGTATGGGTTGATGTTGTGGTTGATGAGTATGACTCCATTATCAGAAATAGTGCATGGGAAGTGGTCCCAAGGCCAGTGGGGAATTCAGTGGTTGGATCTAGGTGGATCTATAAGGTGAAGCAAGCAACAGATGGGAGTGTGGAGAAATACAAGACTAGATTTGTGGCGAAAGGATTCTCATAGGTGGAGGGGATTGACTATGAGGATACTTTTGCACTGGTTGCAAGGTACTCATCGATTAGATCCATCCTTGCACTCTCAGCCAAGATGGGGCGGTAGCTACATCAGATGGAAATTAAGACAACCTTTCTCAATGGAGTTATTGAGGAAGAAGCGTACATTGAGAAACTAGAAGGGTTTTGAGACCTTTGACAGGTAGTTGCATGTGTGCAGACTCAAAAGAGCATTGTATGGGCTGAAGCAAGCACCTTGTGTTTGGTATGCCAGGATTGACAACTATTTCACCGGGTTGGGTTTCACAAAGAGTGAAGTGAATGCGAACCTATATCATATTGCGGTTGATGGTAAGCTTTTGATTATTGTAATTTATGTTAATGAGATGATATTGACAGGTGAGAAGCTCATAACTTCTTTCAAAGAGGATCTTGCAAGAGATTTTGAGATGAAGGACATGGGGCTCTTGCACTATTTCCTTGGCCTAGAAATATGGCAAAGAGATGAGGAGCTATTTGTATCTCAAGGAAAGTATGCCAAGGAGATTCTGAGGAAGTTCCACATGGAGGGCAGCAAACCCATGGAGAATTTTATTGCAGGAAACTGGAGGAAGGAGGATGCTACTTCAGGTGAGGTAGTGGATGATATTGTTACCAAGTAGCTTTTGGGTTCACTTATGTATTTGGTGAACACATAACTAGACATATGCTACGTAGTTAACCAACTTATTCAAGCTATGGTTAAGCCTACCAAGCTATTTTGGAAGGCGGGGAAGCATGTTTTGAGATATCTCAGGGGCACTATAGAGTATGGATTATGGTACAGACAGACAGAGGGAGTGAAGCTTCAAGGCTTCACGTCGATGTAGATTGTGTAGGCAGACCATCAGAAATGAAGAGCACATCAGGGGGCATCTTCAGCATAGGATCAACAATAGTTTCTTGGTATAGTAGGAAACATAGATCATTTGCACTCAGTTCAGTAGAGGAAGAGTACATGAAGTCAGGCTACATGTGAGGTCATCTAGATGAGGAAGATACTTGTTGGTTTTTTTGGTCATCAGATGGATCCAACAGTGATACATTTTAATAACCAAAGTTGCATAAAACTCTTCGTTAATCTAGTATTCCATGACAGGTCCAAGCATATTGACATCCGGTACAACCATCTCAGAGATTGTGTTCAGAGGCGCATTATGTTGTTGCAGTAAACTCCCACGGAGGATCGGGATGCAGACATCTTGACGAAGGCGCTGGAAAAGAGAAAATTTGAATACCACAGAGGCAAGATCAGGGTAGTTGATAATCCCTTTCTTGTTGAGATGGAGTGTTGAAATTCAACAAGAAAATGTGTGTCTAATTTATTTTTCCCTTAAATAATTTGGACAATAAAATGTAATCTTATCTCATAACAACTTGTATAAGTTAACTAAGTCAGAAAGACTGCGTTAGCTCAAGAATTTCGAGCTGAGGGTCAAAGGTGAGGCATGTAGAGTGATTATATTATTTTTGGGGTCCAGTTGTAGTTAATGCACTAGTGTGGTGTGAGTGTAAGTAGTTAACTCAAATTAATTGAGTTAAAATCATTTTAACTAGTTCTAACTCAGTGATGAGCCAGTGAGAGGTCTAGTGAATTAAATTATATTTAATTCACAAGTAGCGATCAATTAGATAACGGATGATTCACTATTATTAGCTGCATGCATGTCAGTTCTGATGAAGACCCAGTTAAAACAGAGGTTAAAGGGAATATAACTATTAGTTGTATTATTAGCAAATTTCCTGGGTGCAGTTATAAAGCCACATGATGCCCATGATGGATTGCAAAATCAAGGAAGGTTGGAATTCTTATTTCATAGGGTTTATTTACCAAGGAATTGCGTGAACAAGGTTGGCTGGAGGAAGTCAATGAATTGGCTAAGTGTTTGTCCAATTTTGCCTAGGTCAGTGTGAGACGATTGGTGTAAGTCTAATTTATGGGACTAAATTAGAGCATATATTTAATTATCAATCTGGGCTAGTAGATTTAGAAACACACCAAAATATATGGACTTTAGATCTAGTTAGATTAGGAAGTCGTTGTTTAGGATTTGGAAAAGTGAAATGCATGTTGGAATAACAAGACAACTATTCTGAAAAGCAAGTAAAGAAAGCATTCAGATTTAAAATATGAAAGCATGTAAATAAAGCATTCATATTTACTCTATGAAAGAATATAAATTATTGGTCAATGCCATTAGTCTATTTCAGAAGATGGAGAAGAAGCTCTACTCTAGGAGTCTGGGGTATCCTTCCACATACCTTCTATAATACCATTGGCAAGCAGTAATGAAAGCATGATGAAATGAAAGTCTGTAAAGTTAATCTAGAAAGCAAACAAGAAAGTGAATCTTGATCCAATCCAATCCTAGCGCATGGAGAAGAGGCTCTACTCTAAGAGTCCTTGGTATCCTTCCACATTCAAACTAGTTATTGAATTATAAATCAATCTTCACAAAATGAAACATGTCCATAACAAAAGTTCAATGAAAACATGTACAAATATTTACAGTAAAGAAGAATGAACATATATAATTGAAACTAGCATATTCACAATTATAAACATTATTCTACAATAAAGTGTACTTTGTTCAATGTGGGTACCGTCCACCTTTGCCTGGTACACCCTTAAGACAACACTCAACTACAACAATCCATTCAAATCATATGCACAAGAAAATGATAAATTCTATCTTCAATTGTCTTCATAAAATAATAGTCTCAAAGTCTCAAGTTTGTCCCACAACCTTCTTCCCCTTGGAAAGAGAGCACTCCTATTTATATATGAGTTGCTTTGAAAAAGAGATAAGCAACTCATAAATACAACTCCACTTTTATTTCAACCAATTTTCATAATTACAAAATATGATCCCTTCAAATCCTTACACAAATCTTGGATGAGATATCCATATCCTCATGATCTTCTCCATAAAGTATGCTTGAAGGAGTCTCCCAAATCTTCATCAAATCTTCAAGTGGTTGAAGAAGGAATTCGAATTTGAGGCTTGGTGGTCAAATATGACTTTGTTGAAGTCTTCAAATACACCTACAAACATAATGAAACTCATCCAACTTTCTTATATAAGTGAACACATGTTATTTTTCCAATATTAATCATAAATTCACTCAAAAACACTAAAACAAATGCATTGGAAAATTACAAGTGTAAACCCGATGTAGTGATGAAATTAGTTTATGGGAAAATGAAATATGGTTTTAAAATTGAAGTGAAAGGTTGGTAAAAAGATGGTATCTGGGTGACCCAACATTCCCCCCAACTGAAGATGTGGCATGTCCTCATGCAACATTGCATTGGCTTTCTTGATCTGTGTGATGGAGTCTTCTTTTCTGATGTGTAGCAACATTTTTTATTATAGCTAGTTCTTGTGTGACAACCATAAATTTTGCAAGTGTTGGTTCTTGTGATCCAGGTGGATATTGGTGGCCATCCACCTATTCCACTTGGGGCCCCACCATTGTCTCTTTCAGTTTTTTTCACAACTTACTATTTTTAGCAGTTTTTTGGGTCCTGGACTTCCGGAGCCATTTTGAAGCCCCAAACGGAGATAGTATGCCGAAGTTACGTCCCCGGGAAGTTGAAACACCAATTTAGCCAAACGGGGCCCACAGTTTTGGCGCTTCATCTCCTAGGGTTAGGTTTTGGGACGTTTAGAGTTCTCCATTGTTTCTCCATAATAAATAGGCCCTCGAGTCTCATTGTAACACAGTTCAAAGCTCTATAGTCGCCACATCTCTTCTTAAGGATTCGCTACCAGCACCCTAGCTATTTTATTTCCATCATGTTTGTAAGAATATTTCTGTGATTTGATATTAATGAAATGGATCCTTATTTCCGTTGTATTTCTATGTGTATGTTTATTTATGTATTCTGTTGCGTTCCTGCATAAATCTGGATTAGTGGTATCAGAGCGGTCTTCTTTTTCTCGATCCTTCTTTGCATGTCCCCAACAAGGTCGAGGTATAAGGAGTTAGGGCTCGATTTGGTGGAACCTTTGCAAGATCAACCTCACAAACCCCGACGGATGCCCATGAGGGAGCAGGAGATCCTATCAAAATATTGCTCGAGGAGGCCCTCGAAAAACAAAGGAACACGATGATGGATAACTTTGCCCAGATCCTTCAACGATTGTCCACTGGCGGTGCATCTGCATCCAGCAGCCACTCTGGAGGCGCGACTCCCTTTAAGGTACAAGTAAACTTTGAAATTCCCATATTTGAGGTTCAAATAGATGCAGATGCCGTAGATAGATGGTTGAATCTATTAGAAGGATATTTCTCGGTTCATGACTTTTCCGACCGGAGAAGATTATTTTTGCAGTCCTCATAGCTACCCCCCATGTCAAGGACTGGTGGGAAACCTACTGTGAGAAAAAGGACGAGACAAAACCCTCTTTGTTCTTAGCCGTACCCACTTGGAATTCTTTCTGAGATGCCATCAAGGAACAATACTATCCTGTGTGGAGCTATGAGGACAAGTACATACAATGGACCAAGCTGCAGCAACAAAGGGATCAAGATGTGCATGAGCTAACGAATATGTTCCATACCTTGCGCACAAATTTGGGTATCAAAGATTCAGAGAAACATTTGGTGCTAAAGTATCATGGTTTTCTGCACAAATACATTTAGGAGGAAATGGAGTTCCTCGACATCTCCTCGCTTGGTACGGCATACCGGTATGCTGCCAAGATTGAGGAGAAATTCAAAGAGAAGAAGCGAGACTTTGGATCTGTGAATCAAAAGCAAGGGAAAGGTGCTCCCAAACTGCAGAACAAAGGACAAAGCCAAGGCTTGGCGGCCCAAGACAACCTGCCAAAGACACAAACAAATAACAACACCGTGTAGCCAAAGAAGGACATGGGAAAGTGGTGTGAGTTCCATAAGATCTCCACTCACAACACAAGTGAGTGTCGGGCCAAGCAATCGTTGGTGGCTGAGATGAGGGCTTCTGAATCAGAATCTAACAAGGTGAATGACAAATGGAAGCAGATTATTGATGCGTAGCCCAACGCCAATTTTCCACTACGAAGATCTAGAAGGAGGAACCAGAAGATCCAGAGAAGGCAGAGCATCTCTTCCACTCCCAGATGTGGGTAAAGGGTTCCCCGCTACGGTTCATTGTCGACAATGGGAGCCAAAAGAACCTCATTTCAGCAAATTTCGTGAAGCGGTTGGGCTTACCGACCACAGCGCACCCACAACCATACACCATCGGGTGGCTTCACCAAGGACAGATCTCTGTGTTAGCCAGCAATGTCGCCTTCCCTATAGCATCATGCCCTTCACGGATGAGGTATTGTGTGACATTGCTCCTATTGATGTTTCTGATGTATTATTAGGCCAACCATACTTGTGGAAGCGACATGCTATGTATGAGTCCCGACCTCGCGCTGTTATTGTTACTTTGGGAAATAAATTATACATGATACTAGAGGTACCACTGCCTCCCACTATCTCTTTGGTCACTGCAAAACAATGCAGTAAGCTCATTTCCCAAACCAGGAAAATTGTTTTCCTAATGATCCGCCCCCAGGGCAAGAAGAATACTGTGGCCACGACCTCCATACATGGCTCTCCTCTACACGACAACAACAAATGGACAAGGTTGTGGAGGAGTACGGGAACATCTTCACCTCACCCACAGGGGTGCCTCTACACTGTCAGGTCAAGCACCCCATTGACCTGACCCCAGGTGCGCTGCTACCCAATGGACCAATCTATAGGCGCTTTGTTATGGAGAATGATGAAATCAAGAGGTAGATTTAGGAGCTACTGTAGAAAGGTCACATCCAGCCAAGTTCATCGCCCTGTGGGAGCCCGATCGTGTTGGTACAGAAGAAGGATGGGACTTGGAGACTCTATATTGATTATCGGGCGCTAAACAAGATCATTGTCCGGAATAGGTACCCGATCCCACGGATTGATGACCTTCTGGACCAACTCAAAGGGGAAAAATATTTCAGCAAGATCGACTTGAAGTCTAGGTATCACCAGGTACCAATTGAACCCTCTGATGTGTGGAAGACTGCCTTCAAAGCCAAGAAGGGCCTTTTCGAATGGCTCGTCATGCCTTTCGGATTGACAAATGCTCCTGTAACCTTCATGAGGTTGATGGATGAAATCTTGTGTCCATTCACCAACTTATTTGTAGTGGTATACTTGGATGACATTCTGATCTTCAACCAGACTTGGGAAGAGCACCTCCACCACATCCGAGAAGTCCTCCAAACACTACGGCAACATAAGTTGTGTACCAATTGGGAGAAGTGCACTTTTGGCATGACCCAGGTTCAATATCTGGGATACATTATTGATGAAAGGGGGGTGCATGTGGATCCAGCCAAGATCCAAGTCATTCGGGATTGGCCAGCCCCAACCACACTAATAAAGCTTCGCAGCTTTCTGGGTCTTGCTAATTTCTACCGCAAGTTTGTGTTGGGATTCTCTCATATCACTTGGCCCTTGAGTCAATTCACCAAGGGAGGAGCGAAAGGAAAATTCTGTTGGTCGGAATCTCAACAGAAGGCGTTCATATAATTGAAACATCGCCTCTGTTCTGCCCCAGTGCTCACATTACCAGACTTGCAACAACCATTTGAGATCGATACAGATGCCTCTGACTATGTTATTGGGGTAGTTATTACTCAACAGGGCCATCCAGTGGCATATCACAGTGAGACATTGTCCGACACAGTTCTAAAGTATCCCACTTATGACAAAGAAATGTATTCCATCGTGTAGGATTTTCGACAATGGAAGCATTAAATTTTGGGGAAGGAGACAATCATCCACACAGACCACTGACCCCTATATTTCATACAGACACAAGGGAAGTTGCAGAATGATCACCATCAGAAGTGGTCCACGTATCTGCAACAATTTCATTTGAACATCAAGTACAAGAAGGGTAGCACCAATAATGTTGCAGACTGCTTCAGCTGACCATCGATCGTGGCCATAACCACCTTTCTCAACTCTTGTGGGCATGAGACTTCTGATTGTTCACTTCTCTACAAGAGCGATCTAGAATTCAGCTACACATACAAGGCACTCTTGGGGGATATGCAGGTTCCAAATTTTCACCTCCAAGATGCACTATTATGTCACTTGGGACACCTTTGTGTTCCTTCAAGTGAGCATGCCAATATGATATTGGAAGTGCACTACAGTCGAGTCGCTGGGCATTTTGGGGTCGAGAAAACAGTGGCAGTACTGCAGAAGTATTTCTATTGGCAGAACCTTCGACAAGATGTCGGGAAGTACATCAGATATTGCACTGCTTGCGCCATTGCCAAACCGACCATCAAGAAGCAAGGGATCTATACTCCGCTACCTACCCCTATTCGACCTTGGGAATCCATCTCCATGGATTACATGTCCGTCCTTCCTTCTAGTAAGCATGGAAACGACTGTGTTTTCGTGGTCGTCGACAGATTCTTAAAGAAGCCATTATGGCGGCCTGCAAGAATAATATCATAGCAGAAGCCACTGCTAAACTCTTCTTTGAATGAATATGGGTGCACTTTGGGATCCCACAATCTATCATATCAGATCACGACAGCAGGTTCCTCAACACATTTTGGTCCAGCCTCTGGTCAATGTTGGACACTGTTGGGGTTCCCATGTTTTGGTAAGGTTGGCAATACCAAAAGATGAGACAACATCAAACCACTGTCAGACCTCAGGATCTAGCCCTCCTGGGTCCAGAGAGGGATCTCTCTAAATGAGCTAAGGTTTCAAGTCTTTGAAGGCTCTAAGTTTGAGATATTAGGCTAGTTATAAGCACAGGGTTTGTTTGATTGATTTTTGGTTGGTTGTTGGGAATCAAGAAAGAAGGGTCCAATATAAGACAAGGATGAGCAAAGAGGATTTTAGGCAAAGGAGAGATACTCCAGGGAACATTTAAGACCATTGGGCAATGGAGTCAGGAAAGGATTTACTTGCTATTCAATGTGCAGGCTTTCAGTTGGGCTAGTCATCTAAAGCATTGGATCTAAAAGATGATTTTGTGGCATGAAATGGTAAGAGAGAAGGAAACAATAAAGATCTAGAACACAAAGTTAAAGACCTGAGATCAGAGAGAGACTTTGAAATCTCAATGCTTCGGCCTCCAGCTTGAGGGATCTTAGAAAGGTTCAATTAATTGAAAAGGATCCTAGTGAGACAGAGACAGAGTTCTAGACCCCCCAGTGTTCCCAATTCATTCAATTAAATCCTAACAAGAACATCTAAGAACATATTCATTTAATTCATACATCAACTAGCAGGAAATGACATCCACTACACTGGTTAAATTAACTGAAATCAACTCTTAGATAACACATTCAGTAGAAAACAATAAAGGCAACGAGAGTAGAGACATAGGGTACCTAACAAGGGTAAATCCTATGCCAGATTTCTGATGCGAGCCAGTAGAAACGAAATGAAATGAAATAAAACACTAAGACAAAAAAACATCATCGCAGCCTTAGATCAGGATCCAAAGAAATGTGCTTGTCACATTAAAAAACAACACCAGTCAGGTACAACATTACCAATAGCTTGATATTCAGTCTGAAAACATCTTCCTCAGCCTATCTCGCAACTTTACACAGAGACTATGTCTCAAAAGAAACGGCTTGCAATTCTCAGATATCCGATCAACAACCTTTACAATGAGTTTCTTCCTGATTTTTATAGCTGAAAGATGAGCAGAGGAGGTAGGTGAAACACTAAATGAAGCATTAAAACTTAGACAAGAAAGAGGGCCGAAACCCATTCTGTTTAAACTCTGTGCATTTATCCCTGGTACTCCTTGGATGAAATGGTGGTCTTCGTCAAGCTTCCACTTACTCTGGGTATGCTCCTGATGTACTTTGGCTGCAGTACTTTGTAGTGCTCTGGTGAATAAAAAAAAGGTAAATAAATGACAGTGAAGTCTGCCATACCGCATAACAAATGCTCTGGTAGCTTAGGACTGTTGTCAAGGCTAAATTTTCTTCAGGACCATGGTAAATAAAGGAAACAATATGGGCGCTTTGTCCTTTCACATGTAGGAACGTTCTGCTGATGTAGCTACCCTGATGACATAGTTTTCTGTGCATTGGACCTTCTGAGAGATCCAAGGGGTCTTCGATGTGGTACCTTGCCTTGAAATACTTGGTTTAAGGCTCAAAATCTTCTATTACAGGCCTTAAACACTCTGCTTTTCTCACTGATACTCTTTGCCGCTTCCACGTTTGCCTCTAATTGCGAAATCTATGCTTTAATGGCTATGGGGAAGATTTTCTAGATTTAAACTCTGTTCCTTTAATGCGAGCCCTGTCATATGTCTTCTCAGACCCTTCTTCATGAGTTCAGCTCTTGAAAATGGTCCTTTTCTGTTTCTCTGTAACTGTACAGAGATTGTGAATCATGGCGGTTGTCTGCCACTCGTACCCTGCAAAAACACGCAACTCTGTTATGAAATCCATGCATAGGGGAGGATGGCTACGGAGGACGGGAATAATGATAGCACGGCAGTGGTAAAATGGTGTTTTTAGATAAAACAATGGTGAATAATGCAGTAATATGGTGTAAACAACGACTAATAGGGTTTTGGTGGAGAAATGCGCGTGGACCGTTCGATCATGGTCCGGTGGCGAGGATCGACGGTGGAGATTTAATCAGTGGGATGGCTTATGAAAGCTGGGTGGAATGCATAGACTCGATGTGAAACATTAAACTTTGATGTAAATCGCGAAAGTTAGAAATTAGGCAAAAATGCAAAGAAACGAATGAAAATGCAATGAAAATGATCGTGTGTGGTGGGACCCAGCATGGGTGGAGGGCGATTCACTTAGGACCGTCGGATCTCAGGAGGAGATCGACGGCTATGATCCAATTGAAGGGGAGAAATGGGAGGGTCGGCAGTCCGATTGAACAATGGTGCGATTGGTTTATGACCGTTGGATTTTGGGCTAACGGACGGTCAAGATTGGATCGGGGAGATCGTAATCGCAAAGGGCGGAAGGTGGCATCAATTGAGAAATGCGATTGCAATTGGAGCGAGAGAGAGAGGGTCGTCAGATCAACAAGAGAATCAACGGCTAGGAGGGGATCGGCGGATCGCAATCGGCGAATGTAGTCGGGTGGCACATTTAGACCTTGCGATTGCGATGGGGAGCGATTGAGCACCAGCCGTCGGATCTGGGTCTAGATCGACGACGGAGATTGAATCGCCGGGGAACAGAAAGGAGCGACGGAGGGGAGCAGGATAAATCTGGACCGTTGGATCTGGGGGGTGGACGGCTCAGATCAGATCAGGACGTCGCAATCGGAAGGAGAAGAGGGGTGTCACGACGAAAGTTGCGATTGTGATCGGGGCAGGAGTGCGATTAGTGCCAGGCCGTCCGATCAAAATGATAGATCAACGGTGGAGATCGCGGCAGAGGCCTTATGGACCAAAACTCAACCGCATCGGAGTTTTTTAGTTAACACAGAGATGCGCTCGCCCGCAAGTTGCGATTGCGATTAGCGCTTTGAGTCTTTGCGCCTGGTTCTGGCGCGGGGTCACGTGGGGAAGTGGTTTGCGGGCTGGCGGGAAAGGGGCTAGGCCCTATTATATGGAAAAGTGGGTTTTTGGCCCATTTTAATTGCATTTTAAGGCCAATGAGGGTAACGATAAGGGAAAAAAGGGGAAATTAAGCCAAACCAGGGGTGGATGTAGGATTTAAAGGGGATTTTGGGAGGATTTAGAGGGTAAAGGGGGACTTTGACAAAGGGGGAAAAATGGTAAAATGGAGAGTTCTGCAGAGGTACAAGCGGCAAATAAACGCCTTTTGGAGCACAATTCTTCATCATCAGTGAGTCTTATTGACTCAAGAACAACAGAGGGAAACAATCAAAGAGTAGAGAACATGAAGAGGCTTCAAGGATGATGTGTTTTCAAGAGAAATGCATTCCTTGAAGGCTCATAAAACTAATTAGCCCCTTGCTTGCTCGTCAAGGAATTTATAGGGGGCTAACAGACACCAAGCTCACCAAGTCCACAACGTTCCATCCCCAAACTAATGGCCAGACAGAGGTCGTCAACAGGATGATTGTACACATTTTGCGCATGTACAATTCAAAGCATCCACGCACACGGGATGAGAGCCTTCCCTATGTACAACACAGTTATAACCGGGCTCTCCACAGCTCAACCGGCCACAGCCCCTTTCAGGTGGGCTTGGGATTCCAGCCACTATGACCCATTGACGTAGCCATGCCATTTGCAGCTACTCAGGCCGATTCGGCTCATGTCCAGTCTGAAGCTGACAAAGCAAACAAATTCATCGAGCACATTCAACACATCCGCCAACAGGTTCATGACATATTGGACAGAGCCAATGCTAAGTACAAGCAATGACATGATCAACATCGGGTGCCACACAACTTCCAGGTGGGCGAAAAAGTGTGGCTACATTTGCAGAAGGAGCGCCTCACTGGACCCCATCGCAAGATTCACCCGCTCTGATATGGGTCGTACACCATCACCAAGGCTGTAGGGAATAATGCCTTCGAGCTCAGTATTCCACCATTCCTTGGTCTACACCCAGTATTCAATGTAGACCGCCTTTGTCCCTACTTCCCACCTCTATTGGACACCTCTAACATTGCAGAAGAAATCACACCAAAAGAGTTAAACCCAAACTGCATGGAACAGGCCACCACATATTGTATCATGGACATGCAAATCAAGAACACTCGCTGACAGAAGATCCAACTGTATCGGGTCGTCAAAGCTAGCCAACTCCTACACCAAGGCAAGTGGTTCACCAGGGACCAAGTTCAACAGAAGTTGCCTCATCTCATGGAGAAACTCAACGCAATGGGGACCATTGCTTCCTAAGGGGGGAGGAATGATCCAGGTGGATATTGGTGGCCACCCACCTATTCCACTTGGGGCCCCACCATTGTCTCTTTCATTTTTTTTCACAACTTACTATTTTTAGCAGTTTTTTGGGTCCTGAACTTCCGGAGCCGTTTTGAAGCCCCAAACAGAGATACAATGCCGAAGTTATGTCCCCGGGAAGTTGAAACACCAATTTACCCAAACGGGGCCCATAGTTTTGAAGCTTCATCTCCTAGGGTTAGGTTTTTAGACGTTTAGAGTTCTCCATTGTTTCTCCATAATAAATAGGCCCTCAAACCTCATTGTAACACAGTTCAGAGGTCTGTAGTCGCCACATCTCTTCTCGGAGATACGCTACCAGCACCTTAGCTATTTTATTTCCATCATGTTTGTAAGCATATTTCTGTGATTTGATATTAATGAAATGGAGCCTTATTTCCTCTCTATTTCTATGTGTATGGTTATTTCTGTATTCTGTTGCGTTCCTGCATAAATCCGAATCATTTTGTGTGACAACACTTTCCTTTTAACTCTTCTTCTTACAACAATAAAAAGTGGTCTTGAAAATTAAACCATATGAATACATTCCAAATGATGATTCGGTAATGTATGCATCAACCATGCAATATTTTTAGCCTCATTTGCTTGAAATTATTGTGAAAAACATGCTATGTATATAGGTTATGTATAGCTTATTTAATATTTATGTTTGCATGGCTACAAAAATTATTTGGAACATCCTCCACATGGTAATTCTTCTTAGGAATGTATGATTCATATGAAAACTAATGATGCATGATGGAAGTAAATCAAGGTGTTTATAAGAACAAAAACTTTCAATTGGGAAAAATAGGTTGGTCAACAATATATGAGGTTATGAAATATGGAATAAACAAATAGTGTAATGAATATAAGGAATGAAGAATATAACCCCCAACTGAAGGTATTTTCCATCTTGGAAAATGTAGCAAATAAGGAAGACATAGAATGCCATGAAATAGGAAAGGACACGAAAGGAAAAATACATAAATTTTCCAAATACATGTATTTTAGCATTCAAGTAATTATTGATTAAAGAGTGGAAAACAATATACCTTCACCTAATTGAGAAGGTCATGAGCTATGCATATGAGAATTCTTTGTATGGCTGGAATTTTTTTGGAGTCTCTATCATGGATCATGGATTAGAAGATGAAGTCTGAGAGTGGAGCTGTGGTATTATCAAATGGCTAAAACATCGTCAACTTTCTACACGGAGTAATGAAAAGTATATATAATCAACTCTACTACAAAACTCAAATAAACAGGTTTGAGCTAAGCGAATAAATGTGTTGTTGCCGAGCATGAAGATAAGTCATTGGATTACCGACCATTAATGAATGTCGCTAACCAATGTGAGGAAAACTCACCATTAATGTCGATGAGTGCCAAGGTACCTAAGTACATCTTGCAAAGTGTGAATATGTGATTTGATGTCAAGCCACTTGTAATATCCAACTATGAAGGGACATTGATGTATTCCCATGAATTCCAGCGAGAGAACTTTTCATTAAGGCATGCAAGCCTCAAGGTACTAATAAGGACTCTAGTCTCTATCCCAGATAAGGTGCTGAGGTCGATGGGTCAAGACTTGTTGAAAGGTGGTATTTAAGGAATCCCACGTCAGTCAACGCGAGTTCGTACAAAATTATTGGTAGGACTATAGTTAAAATATCTCACGATCAAACAGTTTTTATGGCAATGAAAACAAGGCAATGTAGAGAGTTGGATGGTTTATTAACAAGGAAAAAAGATGAACTAAAAAGGAGGCAAAAATGTATGTGACTCAGAAAAGTAGTGATGTGTGAAGTCGGGATGGATAAGGCAATGAATCAGTGGACTCCAACATGGATGACTAATGAGCTTTGAAGGAGAAATGTGGGTAAACATATTCATGACGCAAAAGGTTTATGTGTAATGGAAAATGTCATGACATTTGTAATGAAGAATTAGCTCATCCAAGCTTCAATGATGCATGTTTTGTTGTGATTTATGGAGATCACGATTGCATGAACTTGGATCGTCTGCATACCTGTAAAATCTCAGTACAAATCCTGAATGAAAAATGTGAGATCTTTTGAAAAAAACATAAATGCAGAAATGCTAGCAACAAAATAAAATGAAATGCATCTTTCTTACCTGTTTCGTTTTGCGTGAAAGTTCCTTTGAAGTGACTCCAAAAAAGAAGTTATCATAAATTGTTTTCAAGAGTTATGAAATATCCATTTGCAAAATCTTTTTATTTTATATATATATATATATATATATATATATATATTTGTTTTGAAAAAATTTCATATATATATATATATAAGTGTTTTCACAACCCCTTATGAAACAAAGAAAATCATTATCAAGTATGAAACACATTTTTTCGACAATTTAATGTTTTTTTTTTTTTTTTTTTTTAATATACAAAAAAATAATGTTGAACATAATAGGAAAAACAGTTCCAAAAACAAACCATCAACCAAAACTTATTTATCATAACCTGCAAATGTAACCCCATTAATCTAGACAATAAAATAAGTGTGAAGGTAATAAAAAAAACAACCACGGTTATTTTTCTATTTTATCATGACTCGACACCAACATAGGTGGTGGTAGAACTTGCAATCGGTGGTGGATGCCTACTACGGGCTTACCATAATATCTTAATATTTCGTTCGATCATCGCCCTGCAATTTACCAACATCAACTCTGGACCTGAGCTTCAACTTTTCATATCTCGCTTGGCTGCGTTCGATTGCTCGTCTCAGGCACTCAGCGGGAGTAATGTGTGGAAAGTGCAGTGAATCTCTATGGAGAATATCTATTCTCAATCCAATCAGATTTTGCCCCGAATTAAAATGGGACGTTATATACGACCTGCATTCCATTAAAGGAAAGAAAAAATTACAGAGAACAATAACAAAGGAATGAGCATAAGGAGCTGGCATTTGGTCCTTGCAAGATGAAAGTAGCTTGCTATATGTAGTCACGATAACACAGAAATATCCAAAGTGCTCGTTGCGCAATTCCTTGTAACCCCTTTGCTCCAAAAGGTTTGCAATATTTGGTATTCACAATGGATTTTTTGCTGCATATTCAAAGAGCTTAACAATCTTACATTTTTTTGATCGAGATGTCTGATGAGGACAGATAAGAGAAAATCATAATTTCCTGTATTCAACATTAAGTACGATATTCCATGAAGAACAGAAACAACCAATCCATTCTCAGGAGATCGATGCTTCCCCATTTCAAAGTATTGAAATAATGGTTCTAGGATTCGCTGCACAGTAATGATTTCTTTGGCCAATCGCACCTTACATTGGATACATATTTGAGCCCATTCCCTAGGTGTCTCCATCTCCTCCATTGTAAGTGTAGAAGGATATTTGAAATGAGGTCTTGGTCTTTCTAAATCAGAATTGGCTCCCCTTCCCTCACATCTAAGAACCTTGTCCACCCAATTATGATGCAAATAACCTCTCTCATGGTTATGCTCTTGATCACTTGCAAGAAATCCTTAATTGTCCAATGTAACATAAACTATATCATCAAAACTAGTTGAAATATGTGAGCATTCAACCATGACCCAAACCATTGCAATTCGAACTGCGTCCGTCCATGTGGCTATATTTTGCAAAATCTAAATGGTGTTTGGAGAAGCTGCTCCAGATGTTGGAGTTGGAGGCGCTGACTATTCCATTGTTTTACCATGTGATGCAGGGCAAAGGTGGAGTTTACTCTGAGGAATTATTTTAATTTTTCCCAGGGATGAGGGGGAGCAACTCGTAAATGGCAATGCTTGTCCTGTTTCCCATTCTCACGAGCAAGCCCACAGACTTTTGGAAGTAATCCATTCAAATTGTGCATGTAAGTCCCATCTGTCTGACTAAACTGCCTCCTCCATATTTGATCCAGCGAAATCGGAATTCATTGATTATGCTAGAGAATATCTTGGTGGAATCTCCTCCTTATTCTGCGAACAAAAGCCTAATTTTCCTCACGGACTCTCGAGGATTTTTGTCTGTGCCAAACTTAGGAAATGCGCACAATTTCTGGTAGATGTCTGGCATTAGAATCATTTCCCTTGATTGCATCCTTAAGTACCGTTATTGAACTAATAAGATATTGGGGGGTAGCAATTGGTTTTCCATCCTTTTATCTGGGACACCCATCAATTTTAAGGCATCACATTATAAATCCTTGGGTCGGCATCCATAAATCAAGATAAATGGCAAAGATGACTCTGCTCCTACGTTGCTTTTGAATATGACAATTTGAAAGTAGTGAATATGCATGTGGTATAGGATCAACTTCAAATAACTCGTACTTGATTAGTTCAAGTTGACACCGACTCAAGAGTAAATAAATTCACAGAGATCCCATTTGATTGACCCGTGAGAGATTCCTAAAGTTAGTTGAAAGAACTGGATTCACCCATCAATTTAAATTGCTGAGGTATGATCACACCTACGCATCCAAATTCATACCTCGTTGACTTACCAGATACAGAAGCATGGGTAACATCCCTTCATGTCACGTCGCCCCTATCCCCGGTTAAAGATCCTCTTATTGCAGATCCAAAGCAAGCATGATCACAAAAGCATGAATTGCATTACTGCTAGTTCCTTCTGGGTGGAGTCGTGGTTTTATTCGTTCAATAACCATATCAACATTTATGGAAGGGAGGAACCGAGTGTGGCTAATTGGTAAACTTGTCAGGTCAAAAACATGAAGCAGATTCAAGCCCTCCTAAAATAGATCGTTCATCCCAACTGTTTCGTGCTCTGGTTCGAGCCTTAGTGTGTTGTATTTGCAAAATAATCAGCTTATTGGCCTTTTTAAATTTTTATTGTTTATTATTATTATTATTATTAATTTGTTTTAATTTTTTTTATTTTGTGTTTCGTTTTTGTTTTTTTTTTAAATTTAAATGAGTTTTATATTTTTAAATGGTTATCAATTTAATTTTTTTTTTATGTGCTTGGGGTTTTCTTCATTTGGTTTGATTTTTTTTATGCTATGTGAATTGGTTTATATTAATGTTTGGATGTTTTGCTGTTTTTTTTTTTTTTTTGCATTTTATTGATTTTTTTTTTAATGTGAGATTTTGCTGGGATTCATTTGATTTTTATTATTTAGTTTTAGTTTAATTTTTATTATTTTTCTTTTTAATTTTAATTTTTTAAATGGTTTTGTTTGGTTTTAAGCAAATGGAGACAAATTGATTTGTAGGTGAAATTGATTAAGCATATTGCAAACCCTTGATTTATTTATTCGTGAAAACGTTTATAGACAAACGTTTATAGACATCCTACTTTTTGATCCTCGAGATCGTGTGAAAACGCAGGAGGAGAGCATACTTATTCGAAACTAAAAATAATATCCTACCTACTCTATTGTAGAAAAATAAGTCATTCTCTCAAGTATAAGAGAATTTCCAATGCATCCATTTGGGTAACAACATCATAAGTAAACTCATATCTAGGTTGGAAAAATATACTTCAATGAATGTTTGGACATGAAAATTTATTTGATCATAAAGATTTGATGCTAAGGAATATTGAAAAAAGGAGGTTGAAACAAAGTTTTGAGATGATCTTTGTTTGCTTGGCTCTCCTTAATTGTCATATCACAAAGTTCTTCTTGTGGCACTTGTTCAAAATCTTGAATGTACAAGGGATCTTGTGATATACATGCTAGAAATTCTTCAATTTCTAGCTCTAATGTTTGATCTTCGTTGCATGTGATCCATGACTCATTCACCTCATTACAAAGATAACTAGAAGAAGCTTTTAAGTTTTCTTGTTGTGGATCCTCTTCATGGATCCTTTGTTCCTCTTCTAACTTTTGAAATAAAGATTCATCCCTAGTGACAATTCTAAATTGTGGACAAGGATTTAAGAAGTTCCTTGTGGTGGCATACTCTCCTTCTCTAAATGGCTTCTTTAACATCATGTTTTGCGTATCTTTGTTTTACAAATGGATTTTGTAGTTAGTGAGTTTTTTTTTTTTAAAGGGTTGGGGATTTGTTTTGGGAATCTACCTTTCTAATTTCTATGTCTAAACATGAATAATCATAATGAAAAGTGTTTTTCTTTTTATGTTTTGTTGTTGTTTTTGTATTTTTTTAAGTGTTTTCTAAATAATCTTCCTAAATAGCACTATCTAAGCGTGCTTCCCTGGCAATGATGCCAAAAATTTAAGTCTAATTTATGGGACTAAATTAAAGCATATATTTAATTATCAATCTGGGCTAGTAGACTTAGAAACACGCCAAAATATATGGACCTTCTATCTAGTTAGATTAGGAAGTCATTGTTTAGGATTTGGAAAAGTGAAATCATGTAAAGAAAGCATTCAAATTTACTCTATGAAAGCATATAAATGATTGGTCAATGCCATTAGTCTATTTTAGAAGATGGAGAAGAGGCTCTGATCTAAGAGTCCGAGGTATCCTTCCACATTCCTTCTATAATACCATTGACAAGCAGCTATGAAAGCATGATGAAATGAAAGCATGTGAAGTTAATCTAGAAAGCAAACAAGAAAGTGAGTCTCGGTCTAATCCAATCCTAGCTCAATGAGAAGAGGCTCTACTCTAAGATTCCTTGGTATCCTTCCACATTCAAACTAGTTATTGAATTATAAATAAATCTTCACAAAATGAAACATGGGCATAACAAAAGTTCATAATGAAAACATGTACAAATATTTACAGTAAAGAAGAATGAACATACATAATTGAAACTAGCATATTCACAACTATAAACATTATTCTACAATAAAGTGTACTTAGCTCAGTGTGGGGGCCTTCCATCTTTGCCTAATACACCCTTAAGACAACACTCAGCTACAACAATCCATTCAACTCATATGCACAAGAAAATGATAGATTCTATCTTCAATTGTCTTCAGAAAATATTAGTCTCTAGTTTTTCGTACTACCTTCTTTCCCTTGGAGAGAGAGTGCTCCTATTTACATATATGACTTGCTTTGAAAAAGAGATAAGCAACTCATAAATACAACTCCACTTTTATTTCAACCAATTTCCATAATTACAAAATATGATCCCTTCATATCCTCACACAAATCTTGGATGAGATATCCATATCCTCATGATATTTTCCATAAAGTATGCTTGAAGGAGTCTCCCAAATCTTCATCAAATCTTCAAGGGGTTGAAGAAGAAATTCGAATTTGAGGCTTGGTGGTCAAATATGACTTTGTTGAAGTTTTTAAATACACCTACAAACATAATAAAACTCATCCAACTTTCATATATAAGTGAAAACATTTTATTTTTCCAATATTTAATCATAAATTCACTCAAAAACACTAAAACAATTGCATTGGAAAATTATAAGCGTAAACCCGATGTAGTGATGAAATTATTTTATGGGAAAATGAAATATGGTTTTAAAAGTGAAGTGAAAGTGAAGTTAAAGGTTGGTAAAAATATGGTATTTGGCCGACCCAACAAAGGTAGAGTGCAACAAATTCTTGTGGGCAAGAATATATTGTATTGTTTCATGATTCCTTGGCTTACTATACAATAGTGATACAGGGGTTTTGAGCAGTTTCTTTCCCCAGGAAAATCTTGTGTTGTGCGACTGATTTACTTCTTTCTCTTAGTTGCATGTGATTGAGTGATCATGTTTTATATTCCGCAAATATAGTAGAAGTATTCAAGATCTTGTTTTAGTACATTACATGATCGGATTGAATCCATTGGTATCTACATCGAATACCAAGACCAAGACCCTTGACCTATTAGTCACTCCAAGACCAAGACACATAACCCTTTTACATCTTCTCATCTTCTCGTGATTGCACCAGGATTCCTCCTGAGGTAATCCCTTTATAGTGACAACATCTAGATATCCATGACGCTGAAATATCCTTGCTTGCATCAAGACTTCATCCGTTGACTAATTTTGAGATAGCAGCATAGCACCGAACTTTGTGTTAACATCATGGCACTGAATTTTGTGTTGACACCGAGACAATGTGGTATGATCTAAACTGTATATGTGAATAGTTATCTGAAAATATCAGAGAAGTCCAAACTATATCTCTGATATTTTCACCCGAAATTCTACAGTGATATTTCCTTGCTATCCCTAGACAGATCCTCACATTTCCCTTAGATGTCTCCTCGACCTTCATCTAACTTATCTCCTCCCCATGGTCGAAATATCAGAGGAACTCGAACTGTTATGAGGACCGGACCATGCATTTGAAGTCTGAACTATATCTCTCTCTTGTCTGCCGAAAACTTCATAAGTATCCGAATATCTGACTGTGGAAATGCGAAGTATGCAAACTCCTATATATATTAGTTTGTCCCATGAATTAAGCCGACATGACATCTCAAATAGATGTGTCTATTTTATGTGAGCCAACATGTGATCTTTCATACAATTTGGAGGCCGACTTTGGAGAGAGGAATTTTCTTGTCTTTGGAGGGTTTCGTAGACATTTTATAGACTCATCATGTCATACATGACATTAGTTATTCGAATTTAAATGACAAGTCCTAATTCTTTCAATGAGAGCCAACTAAAATAAAATCACTTGCTCATGAAACCCATGAAGCAAGGCTTACAATAATACTTTTATTTTCTTCATTACATCATTTGCATAAGTCACAATTACATGTAATTATGAATACTGAATCTATTTAGACTTTTCAACACTAAGGTCCCTCATAGATCTCTTTCACAGGTTGCAATGGAATGGATTTATCCCATCTGCTATTTCGACGATGCCTCGTTTGTGGGGGTTTGCGAATGTGGAGTATCGATCCATATTGATCCTTCTGTGTATTACCACTTTACCTGGAATGTTGGCATAGGGGACAAGTGTAGAGCCGAATTAATTGCTCTATGGGGTGCCCTTCAATGTTCATTGTGGCTTGGGATTGACTCCATTCTCATCATCGGGGACTCTCCCACCATGATCAACTTGATACAGGGGAAGTGTTCTCTTCAGATCCCCTCCCTATGCAATTGGAAACAATTGATTCAGAGCATGAAGCCGAACTTCTTGGAGGTAACATTCCAACATTTCTACAGGGATAAAATAGGGAGGCGGATATGCTTTCCAAACGTGGTCTCTCCCATTGCCCTGGTTTTTTTTTTTGAAATGTTTTTAGGTGGCATTGGCAATGGTATGGGTTCATTTGAGTTATAACTTCTTTCCATCTACTGGTTTTTTGGGTCTCTCGGGCGATTTGATCTCTCTGTTTTCCTTTGTTATATGTCTATTCACACGACCTCCATGGAGGGTTTCTGACCCTCACTTAGATTACTTTTTCCTTTTGTTTTTTTGTTTATTTTTGTATGTATTATGTATTAGATCCAATCAGGAAATATGAATGCTACATAATCAAGATATTGAAAACCTTTCTCTTATTTGAATGAAAGATTAGTTTTTTTCTTCTGAAAAAGCAATCGCCAGCCCATGTTAGATGACTTGGAGAAAAATTGAAGAGGGCCCTATCTTGATTCTGCAACACATAACTTCAAAGTCGATTTTTCCAAATTAGATAATAAACATGTATTCTAAGAAGGTTTCAAATTTACCCAGAACAACAAGATTTTGACAAAATCCAACTGAAATTTTGGGAATTCTTGTTTACAATTTTCAAGTTTCAAGATTTTAGATATCCAAGAAAATGACGAAATATATGAACCTCATAATTATTATTCTGTGATTTTGTGGAAAAGGAATTTCATTACGTGACGGTCCCCGCCATCATGATCTGATGCCAACCCTGGCTTTTTCTCTTGGCCATCAACCAGAATAATCTCAAGTGCACACGTTTGGTGAAATGTTGACTAGTGATCCATTTTCCGCTTGGAACACTTAAAGCCAACAAGAATTTTTGCGGACAATTTTGTGTAGCAACTTGGTTAGGAACAACAAATCGCCAAAAACAATTCCACATCATAGAAGGGCCATGTTGTTTTGTGTCACACGTTATAGAGCTACAGTAAAAATTTTCAACGTTATTGTTATAAGAGTTTATGTACTAAGAGTGGTTTCATGCACGACAAAATTAAGCATTGTCCCATGTGAGAAATGAATTCTTGTTCTTGTTGGGAATGTAGCAACATGTTTGTAGTTTGTAACTAGATAAAATACTTATTTATTATTGTGAATATTGCTACAAATTTGTAAGTAGTTGTTGGATATTTTTTTCAAAATGGATTATATTTTAACTATAAATAAATTAAAGAATTTTATTTATTTATTTTAATATTCATATGTTCATTACTTTTTTTTATGTTAATTAATTTTTTTTAGTGAATATTTTTATGTTGATGATGCTTTCATTAATTGATTTAGTTAATTTAAATAAAATATGTGTTTTTGAAATTAGTTGTATTAAAAGAATACATGTATTTTAGTTTTCAAAGAATTATTGATTAGAGAGTGGAAAACAACATACCTTCACTTACCTGAGAAGGTTCTGAGCTATTCATATGAGAGATCTTTGTATGGCTGGAATATTTTTCGCTGCTACTATTGGATCACGGATCAGAAGATGAAGTCTGAGAGTGGAACTGTGGTATTCTCATATGGCTAAAAACATACTGCTACAACTGTTGATGGAGTAATGAAAAGTATATAGTCTTCACCTGCTATAAAACCCGATGGTACAATTCTAGTCATGTGAATAAATGCGTTGTTGTCGAGCATGAAGAGAAGTCATTAGATTACTGAACATTAATGAATGTCGTTAACCAATGCGAGGCAAACTCACCATTAATTTCAATGAGTGCCAAGGCACCTAAGTACATCTTGTGAAGTGCGAATAGATGATCTGATGTTGATCCACTTGCAAGATCCAACAATCAAGGGACATTAATGTATTCCCATGACTGTCGGCAAGAGAACTTTTCATTAAGGCATACAAACCTCAAGGTACTAATGAGGACTCTAGTTTCTGTCCCAGATAACGTGCTGAGGTTGATGGGCCAAGACTTGTTGAAAGGTGGTCTTTAAGGAATCCCACGTTAGTCAACGTGAGTTCGTACAAAATTATTGGTAGGATTATCGATAAAAGATATCACGTTCAAACCATTTTTATGGCAAGGAAAATAAGGTAATGTAGAGAGCCGGATAGTTTATTCGTAAGGAAAAAAGATGGACTGGAAAGAAGGCCCAAAATGTATGCGACTTAGAAAAGTAGCTATGTTTAAAGCTGGGATGGATAAGGCAATGGATCGGTGAACTCCAACATGAATGGCTAATGAGCTTTAAAGGAGAAATGTGGGTAAACATATCATGATGCAAAAGGTTTGTGTGTAATGGAAAATGTCACGACATTTGGAATGGAGAATTAGCTCCTCCAAGCATCAATGATGCATGCTTTATTGTGATTTCTGGAGATCTCATCTGCATGAACTTGGATCGTTTGTGTACCTGTAAAAGCTTCAATACAAATCCTGCATGAAAACTATGAGAGCTTTTGACAAACATAAATGTAGAAATGCTAGCAACAAAATAAAATGAAATGCATCTTTCTTACCTATTTCGTTTTGCGTGCAAGTTCCTTTGAAGTGACTCCAAGAAAGAAGTTATCATAAGTTTTTTTAAAGAGTTATGAAATGTCCATTTTCAAAATCTTTTTTTTTTTTTTTTTTTTTTTTTTTTTTTTTTTTTTTTTTTTTTTTTTTTTTTTTTTTTTTTTTTTTTTTTTTTTTTTTTTTTTTATATATATATATATATATATATATATATATATATATATATATAAGTGTTTTCACAACCCTTTATGAAACAAAGAAAATCATTATCAAGTATGAAACACATTTTTTCGAATCATCTAGATTTTTAGTCTCGAATTTAATGTTTTGTTTTGGTTTTTTTTTTAATAAATAATATATAATAATCTTCTATATCCGGATGAAATCCCGAAGTTGGGAAACACTTTTTGGCAGATGGCTAGAATTTGGGTGAAATTTTTAATTTCTCGTTCGAGAGATTTTTAATGTTTCGCCTGAGAGTTTGATTGGGCTTGACCAGAGTTAAAATTCTCTCGGACGAGAGTTTAGAATTTTCTAGGCTAAGAGCTTTTTTAACTCTCATCCAAGAGTTTTATTCTTATAATAAAACCCCGAAATTCTTAACCCGCCCGGCATTCTGCACTGTCGTTTTTGGCGTTGTCATTAAACCCTTAGAGTTTTTTTTTTCATTTTGGTGTTGTCATTAAACCCCAAGAGTTTTTTTTTCATTTTAGCACTATCATTAAACCTCGAGAGTTTTTTTTTCATTTTGGCGCTGTCGTTTTCGCATTTTATTGGACTAGAGCTGTCGTCGCCGAGCATTTGAGCCATCGTTATCATCTAGCCAGGTAAGCTTCTTCATCTAGCCATTGAATATTTCTTTTTCAAAGAAAAAAATTGTTGTATTAGATATATTTTTTTACGGTGAAAAAAATAGTAGCTTATATATTGTGCCATTCAAAGGTCATTTTTTCAAAAAACCTGCCATACAGCTTTGATCTTTGATCAAGAAAAGAAAAGCTCCAAGAACCTCCCAAGATAGTCATTACATTCCATGAAAAAACAAAAACCCAGCCAACAAATAAAGACGAAACTTGGCAAAAAACATGATTTAACCCTTGTAACGACCCAGTAAGATAGATCATACAGTGAGGCATCCCGGAAAAAACACCCAGCCTGTGCATCAAAAATACTTCATGATTTCGAGTAATAAGTAGAGAAACGAAGATCCCATAGACAGAGGATTTAGCAATGGAAACTTCCAGAAAAATTTGAAAATTCAATATCCCCCAGAGAAACTGTCCAGAAAAAACACTGGGAAAAATTCAGTATTAGATATATAAAACAGTACATATCATGGATAATGGCACCTTCACCCCATGAGCGCAATAATCAGTTTCACAATGCCTCTGTAATCATTAAACATAATTTGTTAACACCACCTGCAGCGGTAACTCGATATAGATAAACATGATAAAAAATGTGTTGCCTTGCATATAAACCCCATAGTCACAACATCATAATATGCCAGTTTCAAAACTGTTGAAAGGTGTCCTGAGCCAAAAAAAGAAAACCTCGTCCGGTGTGACCCTTTTGATGATGGTAATAAAAATTTAAACCCTAGAAGATATAGTGAATGGAGAATCTTTTGTGATTATTGATCATTATTAGTCTGAAATATTTGCAAGGGTCTTTCACATGGATCAGGGTGATCTTGTTTATCTGGCACGGGGTAAATGCAAGAGTCTTTTATATTTAGGTTAGGGCCTCTCACTCACTATGGAAGGTTACTCAATGGATCTTTATATATCTCTAAAATGAAATTTGATGACTCTGTTTTGAGGTTCAATGATTTTGGTTGAATGGATTTGTTTTGAGGTTTGACAACCGATGCTTTTCGTGCAATACTTTGTCCAATAATTTTTCCACTTAATTTTATCAATACTTTGTCCACTTATTTGTATCGATTTTTCCCTAGTTCACATTACTAGGGCACACCAAGCAACCTCTAACAAGCCTCCAAATTCACTATAATTACGTCACTTAACATTATTGTTCAAACATATATAAGGGCAGACCATATCTTCTAGCAAATAATTGAAATAGAATACAATTACTTACCCTTGAGGACGTTAACTTTTGCTCATGAAAGCTTGGCCCTATGTACACTTTTAATCTCTAAAGATTCAGCCTCGGTTAGGGCTTCTTGTAGCTAATGCCACAACTCCAATTATAGCTTACAAACCACTTGCAAACAAACCTTATCTTCAACGTTGTTTCACTAGAAAATTTGGCCCTTATACATAGGTTTGTTCCAGCATTGAATGACCTCATATCTGATCCAATTTAGGGCTCGACCCTCTGGCAACCAACTCAGAATATGCAGCCCTATCCCCAAGAAAAATCAGCCCTCGTGCATGCACATAATCATCCACGAACTCAACTTGTTGCCTGCCTTGATTTGGTGCTCCAAGACATGCCTTGCAACCCTCCAAATAGGTTACCATAGGGGCTCAACCTTACCTCCAACACACAGAAAGTATGTAGCCTATTCATAGAGATTTTGTCGCCAAATATGCCTAGAAATACTCCAAACAGGATTGGATAGTCTCCTTCTTTACTCGGCCAATCAGATCATACACCATAAACACCAAAACTCTCCTTTTTCCACTTCGACTAGGGCTCTCAATCCTGCGGCTACCTCAAAAGCCATTTTTAACTTTTGTCTGATGCAGTTAATATGATTTAAATGAGCTCTAAGGCCTTCTATTTATATAAATAGATGGAGGAATCAAGGGGTGCCTTTTGGTGTCAATGTGACGCTTCATTTGTGAGGTTGACTTTGACGAAAAGCCTCTTTTAATTTTCCCTCGAGAATATTTAAATATTTTCACCTTGCTTATTGCTCACCCAAATAAATTTTATGCCACATTAAATGATAGGAGGAATACCAAGTCTATTTGAACACATTAACAATAATAATTTTCCTTTATCCAAATAAATTCTCTTTGGGTCAAGATGGTTTCTCCTTGGAGTAGTTCGACTTCTCTTTGGGGAGTTCATCCCAAAGCTACTCCAAATTTCAACACTCCCTCTCAAATTGATTGGGCTTAAAGAACATTTCCCAGAAATGGCTATCCAACACCCCTTAAACAATAACAATATTTACCAAATCCTTCAAAACCTATAGTATGTGAAAGTATAATGGCTCAAGGTTTGGGATAAACATAAAGCAACATTGGGTGGTGGATCACCATGGCCCTTGGGGGTTAGGCCCCAATCATCCACAACAATTTTAGGGATAACAATAATTGGTTCCCATCCATGATTGGTAGGTCCAATAGGCTTATTGGCTTTTGGTATGGTGAGACCAATTTTTTGAAAACCACAACCAAAATAAACTAGTTAAGGGTTCTACCAAACCAAAACAAGAAAGTGGTCCATATAGACTATTTTTTGAATAAATTTACTAAAAACAACATAAAATATTTAAAAAATAATTAAAAAATACATATTCATGGACTTCAATGTAAATCCAAATAATTAGACACCAAATATGCAAATTTTAGGTAGTTGGAATGCATGGAGTTTGTAGTGTGGTTGGGTTTTTTTCCACCCAACTTCTTACCAACAAAAACATAGTTAGAGGCATCATCAGTGATAACCTAAACAACGTTCTCCACACCCAGCTTGAGGAAAATCACATTTCATAGTTGAAATAACAAGTTTGCATATTAATCTCAGTTAGATGCATTTATTGATCTAAAAAACAAGGATCCTTGTGTGAAAATAAAAAAGGAAATTAATTGTGGTAAGAGACTTTTCATAATTCCATCCATTTGAGAAAAAATCGCCCTCTTTTTCCCCACGATTTTTCAATCTCTATAAACTAGTCAATTATGGATTAAACATTTTTTTTTTAATCTATAAAAATGGCCTTTGAAGCTCTTACTAACAACAACTATGAACTTTAGAGTAGATTGATAATAAGCTGAGTAGGAACTATTGAAGGGGGTATCTTCATCATACCACAACTATTTGGCCATGTACTCATAAGCATATTCCTTGTACTTATTCCAATGGTTTCAATGGTGGGATGAGTGCAACTAGTAGTGGTGGAGGAAGGTGGAATAAAACCAACAATACTCTCTCGTTTGTGGAATTGAAAGTGAAACTGTGGGATGCTTTTCATGAATGGGAGAAACATGTCTAAAGTGTTCCCTAACAATTATAGAGTTAGAGGAGGAACCTTGAAAATTATGGCTACATTTCTATAGAATCTCTCTCCGTTTCTCTATCTTAGCTTGCATCTCTTTCTGGTTGACCTTTATCTGATTTATATTTCTCAATAAGGGTTTTCATTTCCTTTATAATTTCTAGATCCTCCATAGTAAACCTCATCATGGTTTAATTTTCCCTCGAATAATAACTAAGTGTTGTTCCAGACTAAAAATCCTAGCATTGGGTGGTGGGTCATCCTAGTCCTTTGGGGTTAGGCCCCAACCATCCATGCCAAGTTTAATATTAATAAAAATAGGATTTCATCCATTATTAGTATGTTCAAGAGTATTTTCGACATTTGGTATGTTGATACCCTGTTTTGAAAATTAGAACTAGAATCAACCAGGTGAGGGTCTAACGAAACTAGAATAAAAAACCAGGAGTTCCTACCATGCTTAGGTCAGGATGCTACATTGTTTCCAACAGAAATTAATTCCTTATTCATAATTTTGCGTGATTTTTTTCTTTAATCTTCTTTTCTTACTCCTATTGAGATTGTCCCTTTAGGACCATCTTTCTTGTAATTTCCTCAACTTCCCTTTTTCCTTCTGCAAATGTTTGAGTCTTTTATCCTTCAACATTTTTGCCCTTGATTTGTCTTTTTCCACCTAGTATAGAGACCAATAGTTGAATGAGGTAATTTTTCTTGTCTATTTGTTACGTTGTCCATCTTATCCTCTTTTCCATATCTCACGTTAAGATCTTGTGAAGATATCCCTTCATTCTTTGATTCCTCAATTTTGTATAAATTTGGTCTAAGTGACGTTTAACCTTACTTTCTTCGAGGACTGTGACTATTCTCCTCATGCAAGGAATCTTGGTAACCCAAACAGCTTATAGATCTCCCTGCAAAAACAAAGTCTTTTAAACAAAATTTGATTATAGAATGAAATATACTTACTTGATAAGTGAAGATAAAGTCTTCATCTCGATTTCTTCAATGGTGGAGAAAATATGCGTTAGTGATTTCTCTTTGAATGACCTTATTCAAGGGTAAGGATTAGATCTTTGTTGTAATGATGATAAAGCCTTCTTTTCTGCACTCTTCTGTACCAGTCCTAGGAAAGCTTGGTTCCTATTCTTTAGATAATATCCTTCCTTGACCAAGTCTGAGATCTTGTATAGTGATGTTGCTCTTTTATCCACCTTATGATGATCTTCTCTTTTCTGCACTACTTTGCACTAGGACATGACGTGGCAGATTGAACCCAAAACTTCCTTGATTTCAGCATGCTGCACTTTAACACAAGAACATGTTCATTTAAGGTTATCATTGTAGCAACATCAAGAACACAGTGATACATCACTGTATTGTGACCTCTATATAACCCAAAAACGTAGTCCCTTGACCTTCCTGTGATCTTCCATTTGATACTGATGATTACTGAGAATGGCACCATACATTTAAATCGAGACATCATCTCCTAAAACATCGAAACACTGAACTGTGGCATCATCCGAATTGAATCTACTATAATTGGTACTTGAACTGAGCCATTGTATCACTATAAAATTATTATTGAGTAGCACTGTAAACTAGCACCGAACCACTATGTCCCTGAGATTTTCTCCGAACCTGTAATATGATCCTTTCTTGACCTCCTAAAATTTTGACCTGAACCCAGAAGATAATCTGAAAATCTCAGAGGAAGATATGAACTTGATTCACTGTAATTCAGTTCGAAAATATCAGACCAAGTTGATCTCTATCCATGTCTTTTCTGCGCAGTCTAGTGGGCTATTTCTGTTGAGAATTTGTATCACTGAATTTGTATCAAACTTTTTCTTTTTGAAATCACAAAAATTCTTCTCTCTGAATTTGATCCCAGATAGTAACTTTTCTCTAATTCAAAATCTTCTTGCCTATAAGGTGATCATCTTTTGCCATAGCTTTGAAACCATGTTGAGAATCTGGAGGGGTTATAAATTCTCTTCTTGATAATTACTTGTGAGCTTGTTTGCTTATATATTTAAGCAGAAGTAGTACTTTTATTATAGGAAGGTAAATCACAGATTTACCTTCCTTTCAGTATACTTCAAAATTCATCACAACCCTTGCGATATCTACATTGTAACCTTGTAAGTATTCGCACTGTATTCTTCTCAAACTAGCTTCATCAATCCGGAGTCTATACCTTCAGTTTACACCTTCATTATACGCCTTTAGTTACTTCTATTTCAGGTGAATCCGCATCCCTTTTAGTTGCTTTACCATCTCAGATAAATCCGCAAACCCTATCTTGGTTGACCGAAAAACTTCCTCCTCAAATGAGGCGTAGAGAGGTTATTTATATAGACAATCTAATTGTATTTTAGGCCGACCAGTCAGCACAATAGGGAGCCAACTTTATGGTTAATTATAGGCCAACATGAATAATAGATATTTCAGTGTTTATAAGATTATCTTTGTGCATCTTTTGGGAGTCACCTCTTCATGGTATTTTTCCAAGATCTTGGAGTATATTTGTTGACTAGATCCTTCATGATCATGACTCTTAAATACATCTTCTTATTTTGACTTCTTCTTTACATAAGAATATAATTACATAGTCAACATGAAGACCGGCCTAGTTATACTTTTCAACATGCCATTGCATTCACACATACATATTATAACACAGAAAACATAAAATGATAAGATCAATATCAATAAAAACATATGAGCAAGCATTTTTATCAATGAACATACATGAAAATCTAGTTTAATCATCGATAGTTAGAGAGAAGCCATGTTGAGCAGAGGAACGTTGGTTACATCCTTATATGGCATGTAACCTCAGTCCCATAACTTGGTGAATCACTGTAGCCTTGACCCGTGTCCATGTATGTTTTTGTAAACTTGGCTGGCGTTCGTATGCTAATGTCCATAGCTTGCTCCACCTCAACACCGCATAATTGTAACCTTTGACCCTTGTCATTGTAACCTAAGAACGTGTTCCTATATGTCCTTGCGTCCCTGTAACCTCAACCTTGTAACCTTGCGCTTTGACACAAACCATGTCCTCATAGAGAAAATTTAAATTATTGCAAAGGAAAATAGGAGAGGTTTTAATTGGGATTGTAAATCAAATTTGGAATTTTGATGTTAATAACTAAAATTTTAGGATACAGGAAATAGATATAAAAAAGTATTAACATTAACTTTTTATATGAGATTGCTAACAAAATTCCAGACATTGAAAAATGCTTACCGTACATTTTATACCATATAACTAATATTGTTGTTGGCTTCAAAATGTTGGAGCTATAGTACCTATTATCCATTGGTTGATGACACGACTGTCGATTGATAATTTGTTTTATAATTTGTTTATGAGGGGAAAAAATTTGATTTGATACTATAGAAACAATGGCATCAGGCGAGCCCTACAGAGACCCCTCCATGAGAGGAGTATTATCAGGTACATTGGTTGTTTAGTTATGTCATGTTTTCCAGTAGGTTATATTTATTGTTCGTTGTGAAAAATTGATTAATGTGAAATTTTTTTGTCCTGCATAGATGGATGCACTCATATGACTCGTGCCTAGACAGGAATCGAACAAGAGGAGCCCCATAGACCTATTCCCATTCGCCCCCAATTTCATAGAGCCCATTCTGAGGATTATATTATACACGGTATAAGTACACATTAGATCAATTGCTAGTTAAAATGTTCAATTTTACGTTATATTCAATGTTGAATAGGTGAATTTTTTTTTTCAAATGACATGTATTTAATGTGAAAACATTATGCTCCATAAGTGAAAATGTAGGAGTTGGGGTTGGCCCTATTACTGGTGAGGGGCAAAGGAGAACAATGTCTCAGCCTGTGGCATCCATCCCACACTTGGATACTTCTCCTTCAGGTAAAATATAAAGGAAAATTTATTGTTTGATGTATGTTTAATGTGAAACTTATTGTGTGTCTCATGTACTTGTGTTATAAAAAAATTTAATGTTTTGTACAGTGGGTGTTAGAGACGTTCATTCCTCGGAAGGGAACCATCCTAGTATGAGCGAAGAGGAAGAGATAGTTTTTCCACCAGGTATTTTCAAATGACCAGACAAGTTTTTTAAATACAAATTTTCCTTATAAATTATTTAATTTTTGATATGTGAAATAATTTAACATGTTACAGGTGGTGTTGGTCGCCCTCCTAGGGGGATAGGTCGTAGGTTTCATGAGTTTGCTCGAAATCCGAGCTATGATCCCCCTTACACCCATCCCTGTGATATTCCTGAGCAGATTCCTTGGGAAGATACCATCTCCTTACTTACTGTTGATGGGATGAGGGAGCATTCCACGAGATTGCGCAATGAATTTCAAAGTTGCAATCTCTCTGCCCCTAGTCAAAATTGTCTCCAAACTGTTTTGCACAATTGGGAGAGTTTTATAGAGACTTATCGTGGGGTTGGACCATCAACCCAAGTTTTTTTTTGACATGATGCGTAGGAGGAGAGCTTCAATTATTGGTGAAGTTAAAAGTAGGGTCACTAAAGAAATGGCCTTGTCACTATTTGACTTGCGGCCTAAAGACAAAAAACGTCTGAAGATTGAAAGATTCAATGATCCCAATATTGCGCCTTATATTTATGAGAAGTTCCTGTATGCATACGGGAAGTTCCCAAATAATGATGAGGTGCCGCAATATTTTTCTAGGATGTTGTTTGCTCAATTTCGAGAGCATATGGACCCTAACTATACAGATATTGGGTCCAAATTCTATGGAGCTGGAAAAGGTCGTACATATGAACGACCTGATGCTATGTGAGATGTTGGGTTTAGGCCTCCAGCACCTCGTTTAGCACCTTGACCACCTAGTGTAGTTACACTTCCAGAGGAGTTAGCCCTTATCTCCAGTGCCGCATCACAAATGAGGGAAAATATACAAGAACATATTGCAGTTGCTTTAGCAGGGGTGGAAGTCGGCTTAGGGACAAGACAACCTTCATCTAGTGCAGGAGTTCGTTCATTTATGAGTATTCCAGATGAAATGTTGAGGGAGATGGAGCGAGATGAGATTATGGAGTATGCATCCTCATGTAGAGACCTCTATGAGCGATCCATTACACGACAAATGCACACCATGGGCGAGGTATGTACAAGCATGTTTTGATCTATTTTAAAATACACATTTATAAGATGAGCTAGAGTGCATGTAACATGTTTTTATGGTGTATATACATTTAGTCTCCAAAAACTTACACCAATATATTTATTTAACTTATGCAGTTTACAACATTATTATAACAACATTGCCTTGCCCCTATTCCTCATTATGTAGATCATGGACATGATCATGTACAGGTGCCACATTCATTCTTGTCTATCCATATTTTTGTACATCAAATTGAAATTGAATTTATGTCACATAATTTTATATGGTATGAGTCTTAACATTATGGAATTTTCAGGTTAGCGCCACACATCAAGGGCTGCCTGAAGAGATTATTCCTTCTCAGGTTCCAGTCGTGACACAATTATCGATACTTTTCGTTAAGCATATTTATAATATTTATTATATTTCTTCTTGCAAACTTTTCTATTAACTTTGGTTTCTACTTTTCAGGCTACAGATAATATTGACATGATGCAAACTGAGCCTCAAGGAGATCGTGTAGGCTCTGGGTCAAAGATTCTACACTAAACCATGGTAACCTCTTACCATTTCTTCGTTGGTATCATTGCCACATTATAAACAATATATCTAGTGCATTTATAGACAGTTGAGAGGTTCCTTTATGTATCTAGTGAATGCTAAAACTAACATTTAATTTTCAGTAAAAACTTTGAGCCATAGTCAATTCACTAGGTTACTGACAATATAGGTTCTTCATTTGGCTTAGAGGAATATGAAAATTTGTTTTCTTGACCATCTCAGACACTGTCACAATGTTAATATGTTGTACTTCCTACTCAAGTCCCTCCAAAATAAGGAATCCCATGCACAAAAAGCAAACATACCAAGATATTTCATCTCTCGCCATGGCCTTATCAGGTTACTCATGGTACAAGCTTTAAACAAAGAAAGAAAATCCTAGGAAGAAGTAATTGCAACTCCAATGGTTGCAACTTCACTAAATGAGCCCAATGTTGTGTGACTCCACCCATTGCAATTGCGAAGGAGGAAGAATATATTGTAATGAATCCCTTGGCTACAAAGTACCTACTAATTCATATTAAGGAAGAAGAGACAAATTCTATTACACCATAGAAGTATAGTGATATTGACGTTGAGATAATTAGTAGCAAACCAACCACCGAGAGAATGAGAGGGCATCAAAATAGGCCCCCCTGTGTTCCAGGAAAGAAGAGGACATGATACATTCCTACCACCACCCAAACCCCTACTACTACAAAAAAACAAGGGCAGAAGAAATCCTAGAACACCAGGAAGACACTACCCCGACTGAAACATAAGAACTAGTAGAGTCAGTGACCTAGGGTTGGAAGAATTTGGTCTGGTGGCCTTGCTACTCCATAATAACTAGCAAGGAGTGCTCTAAACTACATATTATTGCTTCAGAACTGTTTTCCTGTAATAATGTGGATGTGATATCTTAGGGGAAACTCTGTAGCTATGACAGTGGACTGCATTCCCCAACTATTTATAGGCCTATCACTTAGAGCCTTAGGTGCAAAACTGCCATATGGGTTGCATTACTAGCACTTGTGGTGGCCTAATAATGGTTATGGAAGACTATGGAATCAATATTCCTTAAAATACAGAATTGTAGATCATGCTTCCCTTGTGACAAGTTTTCATCTATCCAATACAAACCTTTAACAACAATCATTTGGACAATATTATGTGCTCTCATGTGATGGAAAAATGGGAGTTTCAAGAAAAGGGGGTAGTATGTGGTTTGACAGAGTTCACAACAATCCTCTTCAAGACAGCTACACATATCTTGTGGCAGATCATGTCCACTATTGCATAAAATTGATGACATTTTTCATTTGCAAGTACCCAGGTTCTATTGTAGCCCAACAATGACAATATTCCATCCTGCAAACATTCTAGTTTCGAGGTTTCATAGTTTTGCATGATGACTAAGCACAGAGGAAAGGACCATTGTATCCATGAGGTGGCTACATTAATTCACTAATTTCAACTGGCAGCCTTATTTGGGCACATGCTAGAGCAGGATAGGAAATGAATAAGCTCTACTAAGCAGCAGTTTACAGTAGAATAAGCTCTTTTGAGTAGCAATCTTCAATTCTTAGATTCATAGGCTTTAATGTCTTTTGCAGTGGTTTTAAGGTTTATTCATAATGACAAAGTTGTGATCTCATTAAGGACTTAATCCTTCATGCCAATACTTAAACACTGTATGCTCAATCTGGGCACAAGTTTTCACAACAAGTTCTTAGTTTCATTGTCCATGGCATGAACAGTGGTAGCCCATTCTATTACCATGCAACCCCTGGGAAGATTTATATTTAGTTCTTGGCTTTGTTCTCCGTCTCATATATTAAATTTGAAGGGCCAACTTGGCAGAGATGTCACAGTGTTGCAAACTGGGATCCTTGTGCTCCATCTGTAGTTCATCAATCTGTAATAATATCTCCATGTGAGCTTCGTTATGCTCTAGTGAGACATTTTTGGGGAGAGATTTCATGTTCTAGTATAGCTTGATTACACATAGATATTATTTTTTGTTCCCTCAAGTATGGCCTGAATCAATCACCCACTCAACCATAGAGGCGAAGACCTCCTCAACAACTTGCTCATCATGTTGAACATGAAATTCAATATCAACATAGTTGATTTCCTGTTGTATAGAAGCAGGGGTTTGGGAATGATATCTCCGTGCTTCCTTATGAGCTTGAAGTGTGCCTTGAGCACACCCTTATACTTGAGAAGAGGACCCTCAACAGGATTTGGCTCTTTGTCGTGGCATTGGAGTTGTCAAGCAGGGGAGTAATCGAGTATGGGTATGCACAAAGGTGAAGACTTCAAATGGATATAGTCATGTCCAACAGGAAGGAGCTTCAATGGTGTAAACACTAGGTAAGGCTAAGCATAAATGAATTTAATGTTGGAGAGGAGAAGGTGTAGGGTTGTGGGCACCATCGAAGGAGGTAGGAATAATAATATGGCTCATATAGGCTTCCCAAAGTGCAAGGTGAACCCAAGTATCTAACTGTGTAAGCAAAAGCCTGTAATAGCTATACAAAATCTTAATAACATATCTACTTGTATTTACTTACAATGGTTTTGTTAGTTTGAAATAAGTTGTTACCCTTTATATTAGTTATTTCTTCAAGGAATCTCAATTTCTATTATTCTCATTCTCATTAATATGTGAAGGGTTATAAGCATACTTTTATATTTTTTAGGCTCGTTAAAAACTCATGAAAAAAACACCTCGTACCAAGCATACCATTATCTCTCTGTTCACATCATTAAACAAAGAAGAAGACACTCAAATCGAGTATCCTTTTTTTTTTGTGGGGGTTCATCAATGTAAACAAAAAATAAACTGTAAATCTTACTTTTATTCTCTTTTGTATTTTATAAATCATGAAGGAGATACCCAAAACTAAAAATGGAGGGGAGGGTAATTGCTTTGATCACTCTATCAATAAAAATGGAAATATCGATCACATCACCCTTAATGTTTCGCCTATTTGCATCAATACCTTACAATTGGGTTTTAGTTTTCATAGGAGTTGTACGATACATGTAAGTCATTCTATTCCTCCATATGGATACTCTTATAGTCACTATGTAGTGTACATCAATTTCTTTATCGTTGTTGATTGATATCACGTGGTGCTCATTAGTCAATGTTTCCAACTCATGTTTGCATGATGTCAAACATTGTTGAAGGAATGTTTAAACATCATTTGGTGATCTATAGTTGTTATTGACCTTTTATGTTGACCATCCCTATGTCAATTATACTTGTTTATTATACCAAGAGGTATTTGTCAACTAATTATAATTGGAGTTATTAAAGATCTTTCTCTTGGGAATGCAGTTTGTTGTTGGACTGGGTGATAAAGTCTCCCCTCCTGATATTGAAGAAGGCATGCATGTCAGGTTAGTTATTAAAAAAACCCTTTGAAAAACCATCCTTTTATGTTCACTTTGTCTTCTAGGGAGTTTGTTTCCTTTAGAGTTGAGTGTGATATTATCCATCAATTCTAAGTGTCGCTGACACATGAGATATCACATTACTTCTTAGTGAAGCATTACTATGTTTTCAACTCTAATGTTTTATGTGGTATGCATTAATGTCAGGGTATGATTGTATTCTAGCATGTGGTGCACAATATCTTAGTTGAGTTGAGATCATTGACCATGCTAGTTACTCTAATAGGCTGCTAGCTCACTTTAATGTTCAAATCAAAACATGAGAACGTGGTCAAGAAGGATAATCTAAATTTTTTAAAATTTTGGCAGGTGTTGATGTTTACAACTCTATGATGTACTATCTGTAGGAGCAACATAGTAGGAAATTTTGAAATAGTAGAGAGATAGACTTTGAGAGGTAGTATCATGTCTTATTTCTCTAGTTATTTTATTGTATCATTACTTAAAACATAAAAGAGATCAAATTTTAAATTTCTTAGTTATTTTATTGTATCATTACTTATTTCTTATGCATGAATTTTATTATTTCAAATTTCAGCGCTTGTATACTATATGGAATGTATATTTATATATGGCTTATAAAAGCACTAACATATGTGGTCGAATTGAGTTTAAATGATTTTTTTTTTTTTTTTGGGTGTAGACGAAAGCAAATTTTGACAAAGAGTGTAAAATTTGCACCAGACCATTTACAGTTTTCAGGTGGAGACCAGGTCGTGATGCAATGTACAAGAAAACAGAGGTTTGCCAAACATGGTGTAAACTCAAAAGTGTTTGTCAGGTGTGTCGTCTTGATCTTGAATATGGATTGCCAATCCAAGTTCGAGATACAGCCTTACCATTAACTCCAATGAGGCTATTCCAAGGAGTGATGTTAATAGAGAGTATTTTACCGAGGAACAAGATCGCAAGGTGCATTTTTCTACTCTTGTCAATCTCTGAATTCTATTTTATGTATGAAATTCAATGGTAGATTCCAAGTGTAATGCTAGTCTCTAACTACATTTTATTTAATTTTTTATCATAATATATATAACTTCATGTTTATGTTGTTTTATAGAATGATTCTCTGTACTTTTACCTGTAGTTTTTTGGCTCTCAGTTGTTATGATTTTGTAATGATTCTCAAATAATAAATATACACCCATTTCTCCACCTTTTTCTAAATACATTGCCTTTAGAATCTAGCTAACCTGAAAGTCCCACATAAATAGATAGATTTAGGAGCCATTTTAGGCATTGTACTTCTTTTTTCCAAGGAAAAACTTGTGGGAAACCCAAGGGAAGCTTCTTCACAATCATGGATGACATCCCTAATAAACCTGTAGTGTATACTAGTGTGCCTCACCCTAGAGGATTCAAAGCAGGCACCTACTGGCACTCAACTAGACAAATGCCCAGCAACATCAATGACAAAAGTTTGAGCTAACCCCTTGGGCTTTGGGAAGCATTTCTACATTTGTCTGGTATATAAGTACAATATTAGGTGCCATCTCCTCATTTGTCTTGGAATTGTTTTAGATTTGTGGAGTATAGATCTAAATATGGTACTTTTATTCACTGTAATGCGTCTTTTGGGGAAACTCACATGGAATTTCCCCTCATCTTGGTACATAAGGTAAATTGGATTCTTTAGGGCTCAAGGCCAGAAAACATCTCAACAACATTCGGCTCATGAAGAGCAAAAATGTCACAAAGTGGGATTTGAACCTGGTCGGGGAAGGAAACAACTTTTCTTATCAGTCTCTTGAGCTACATTAAATTGATAATCTAAGTGTATTACTACAGAGGTGGTCATTTATTTATCTCAAAGGAAATTTATCAACTAACTGACAATCAACTAGTACTTTTTTTATGGTTTCAAGAACAGTGAAAAAATTGTAAAATGTAAAAGGGACACGTTACTGTCATGTAGTGACCAGATAACATCCAATATTTTTTCCAATTGTGACACCAGAAAATAAAATGTAAAAAGGAAAATATCCTGAGAGACTTCATAGCGGTTGAATTTTTTATTAAAGGACTTATTGCAATTTTCCTGAGAGATTGTCACCTGAGGAAAAAATGGAAAGAGGTAACAATTATTGATCTCACTATAAAAGATCACCTTATTCTCATCCGACAAGGGATGTATGGGTCCAAATTGGCCAATAACTGCAAGATTTTGTCATAATTATAATAATCATAATAAACAATATTAAATAACCAAAGCTCACATGTCAATTGTATGGATAATTTCATGTTCTCTTGCAATCAATGCTCATATTCTATATTCAGTACATTATTTATCTGTACAAATTATTTTATGTTATCCTATTTATTTTGGATACAAGCCTCCTACACTTCATATAGTTTCCTCCAACATGCCTTTGCATCATCAAAGTAATAAAAAATGCTCTTTTCTTGTACATTAAACTCATTAGGCCACAAATTATGATGACAACCCTTTAGTATTCCTACATCATATCCAAAAAAATGTAAATTAATGTGAGGAAAGAATATTTTTATAGGTTGGAGGGTAAAAAATGGGCCTTCAAATCTACATATTGATGTGACACATCATCACCCCCATACTAAATGTGTTGCTCATCCTCTAAGGGATTTAATCAGTAATGTGTAGTTCATGCATGGCCTTGGTGGCCTCTCTAACATGCTAATGAATATAAGATGGTGTGCCCTCCTATGGATAAAATATTTGAATTTCCTATATGGCTACCCACTCCCTTTATTCCTTTGTACTTGATCTTTGTAGTCCTCTACTCCAGGGCATTCTTTAACCATTCAAGGGAGTGATATTTTGTGATTTGTAGATTGTGGGGCAGAGCATGCCACCTCCTTGGGAAAGCCTGCAAGCTCTTATGAAGAAAATGTGGAAATGAGTACTAATTTTTCCTTCTATTCTATATATTTGACCTCAATAAAACGTGTATGGGTTTCCTCATATTCATTTAATGAATTTTGGTTCAACGTGAAACAACTATGTTAGATTAGGATCTTATCGATTTGATATTATTATGATTAATTTACTTTTGCATTAATATGATTAATTTACCTGTAACAGGTATAAAAAATCCTAGAGTATTTGGAAACCTACAAGAAAGACTATAAGATTCCTTCTGTCCCTATTATTCTCTATGGGTAAGGTCTGTGCTTTATTCCTTTTAACAATATTTGTTTTGGTTACAGTTTCTAAAGTAGTAGTACCATGAAGGGATTGGAACAGAAGAAAACGGGGGCATGTTTACAAATTCCTGCGGTCTCAAGGTTTTGTTTCTTCCTATGATACTGCTCACCACTACACAGACAATGATGTTGATGCTCATAAGGTTTGTACCATTTAGCTGTATGTGGGTCACAGGTTTGTAGGTTTTACAATCCTTTTCCTTTTGTTATTGATTATTGAAAATGGAACAAAAATGAAATTAACTTGTGGTGAACTGCAAATTTCTAATTAATGAGCTGTTGGTTTGCCAGTGGGTTAGCCATCGCAATCACCGTGGTAATATCTGTGGAGTGGAATTTATTTGGCTTCTTAATCCCAACAATCTGAGTAAGCCTTTGAATGCTAGTTGGAATGGTACATAATATTCTGCCAAAGGTTTGTCAATTCTCTTATCGTTTACATTTTTCATTAGGTTTAGCTAAGGTGTCGAACATTGAAATATCAGACCTGCTTCAGAGTAGCTTAGTATGGGGGTCAACTGTTGAACATTAGACCCAGGATTGGATTTTCCCAAGAAATATATGTGGCAATCTTTGATGCATATCATGTTTGTGTTAATTGATTTTTATTTACCCAAAACAATGTTAAACAAATCAGTTTTCATTATGTTTGATTAATCAGAATGTTTTTTTTGTAAAAATGTTCAAGCATATCAGTCTCTGTCACATCTAATTAATCTGAATATGTTTTGTTTCTTCATCCAGGTAGCGAGGTGCACGAAGATAATTAATCCAAAAACTAATGATTCCAAGTATTTCATAAATGTTAAACAAATTTCCAAGGTATGCCTATTTCTCCAGGTTGTGTTGTGATCATACAGTAAAGTCATTATTCTCTTATAGGTGCAGAAAGAATCAAAACTGCTACTTTACTCTTACACTAAAACTATAGCTGCAATGATTAGTATTTTTTTCGCAACAAAACTTATGAATTCAAAACCCAATGTTTCCCGAAAGCCACATTGACTTGCATGTAGTATTTACAAAGTTGTATCTTTGGAATGCAGTTTGTGGTTGGACTGGGTGATAAAGTCTCCCCTACTAGTATGGAAGAAGGCATGCATGTCGGGTCAGTTAATAAAAAATCCCCCTTGCAAAACCATCCTTTTATGTTTGTCTTCTAGGGAGTTTATTTCCTTTAGAGTTGAGTGTGATAATATCCATCAATTCTAAGTGTCGCTGACACGTGAGATATCACATTACTTCTTAGTGAAGCATTACTATGTTTTCAACTCTAATGTTTTATGTTGTTTGCATTAATGGCATAAAAAATTTAGAGATTGCTTCAGGTCACACCTTGTGGGTTTTGTCTGGAATGTAATGATTGATGGTCTTCTTTCTTTATGTAGGGTTTATCGCAATAACTATCAGATTCAGATCCCTTTGCCTCCTAATATTGATCCTAGTGTGACAATGATGATTGTTGAAGAAAAGCCTATTCACATTTCATATTTCCTCATTTGGCCAATAGTATCAACAGAGTATTATGTCAATAAATGGTCAATATAAAAAGTCATTTATCATAACAGTTACAGGGATAACATTGGGTAATCTCATCCTAGACAAACTACTAATTTTTTCTTTTGGTTACAGATATATTGTGAATCAAGGATGCATTAAGCCTCTATGTGATCTTCTAGTCTTTCCAGACCCAAGAATTGTAACCTTTTTTCTTGAAGGGCTAGAGAATATTTTGAAAATTGGGGAAGCAGAGAAGGTTCTGGGCAACACTGGAGGTGTAAATCTCTATGCACAGTATATTGATGATGTTGAAGGACTTGAGAAGATTGAGATCCTACAAAGTCATGACAATAATGAAATTTATGAGAAGGCAATAAAGATTCTTGAAACTTATTGTCTGGAAGATAATGAAGATGACCAAACAATCAATTTTACCTCTCATATTTAACATTTTAAGCGACCTATGATATTCCGTCGATGGAGGGAACACTTCATAATCAAGACAGTCAGAGAGATTTACATAGTCAAGTATTCTTGTGTGCATTTTTTATACTCTATGTCCACATGCTATAAAATATCTTTTAAGTTCAACATGAGTAATTTATTTGACCTTGCAAGCAAACTTACAATTATTTACTATTTTTGTGGAAGCTCGGATGGAGTCTAGTTCCCCGAGTTGAAAGAAATTTCAAAATATGAGTGTTATGTTTGACATCAAGAGAATAAACTCAAGTGATATTCTATCACTAATGAAATTTAATTTTGTAATATTTCTCCACCAAGCTATATTTCCAATCAATGATCTAATATTTCATAAGAGGCAAGTGATATGTTCTGGAAAATGTTGGTTTAAATGTTTTGTTTCTTATCAATATCCTTAGTTGTTGATAATTTGCTTTAAATTTAATTTTAACTTTTAATTCTTCTTGAGCATTAATTTATGTTTTGAAATAGTTATTGAATTTTACCAAGTATTTAGTAACAATTACAACATGTTGCAGATTATTGGCCCTTTCTGCTATCAACATGTATTTATGTGTCCCTTGCTATAACTTAGGACAATGACAACATAAATTCAGACTTCTTAATTTCAAACAGTGTCATCAAAAATCTTACCTTAGACTGTGGTGGAATCCTTAAGATTGTGGTGAACTCCTTGCTCAAGCTATGGTGGACTCCTAAGCTCAAATTGTGGAAGATTACAATGATTCCTGTGTAGTAACTACAACCGTATTGGACTGTGTATAGATTTTCTGCTAATTTCCTTGTTGGACAGTCTCAACACAGTGATACTACCTCTCAGAACAGTGGAGACCTTGATTGTTGTAATTGACCTAAATGTGTATCATCATTCTTTGCTCAAACTTCCTTGCTGGACAGTCACAACACAATAATACTACCTCTCAGAACGGTGAAGACCTTGGTTGCTGTAATTACCTTGACTGTATATCATCACTCTTGGAACACAACAAATATTTTTGAAGTGTTGGAGTTGTCCAACATCAAGACCATTGTTAGAGACTTATTTTGGACAAGTGAGGCATTGGACAATGAACAATCAACGAAAGTTTTGGAAGCACCTATTAAGAAGTCTATGGAGATATATCTTACTTGGGAAAGGGTCATTGAAGACACCCTTGAAGAATCCTTGAAGGGTTATCTTATGATTGATGCCTACAAATGAACCCCGAACATCAATTTTCATAATGGTTGTGTAATCATATGAATGATAATGATCCTAGAGTCATTAATCATAATGATTGAATTCATTCTTATTCCTTTAGTGATTTTAAACCCTTTTCAAAGTGCATATATGCCTCTATTTGTTATGATTCCAATTTTATGCTCCTAGAATTCCAATTTTATGCTCCATCAATAAAATACAAAATAATAAAGCTAATCCTTCTTCCAATTTTAAAAACTAGGAGTATTTTTTTGAAGCTATCAATATATGCTCTATAAACTAGTTTGATTACATTTTCTCCTTAAATTTGAAATATACCAAACCATTTCTCTTCATCTATATTGAAACATTGATGAGATTTGAGTTGTTTTCCTTTGGAAATAATAATTTCATCTAAAAACTTTTGGATTTATTGCTACAAGGGGTGGGATATCTATCTCTTAATATAAAAGTGTGAAATCAATTACTAGAGAAACTTTCTGACATACGAAATAATTGATAGCTAAACACACCTTTATGAATATTTTTGACATTATTAATAGAAATAAAGAAGGGTAAAACTTTTTAAGATTTACATGATGATTGATAATCATCTTGAAAATCCATTATTATGAGTAGTAGCATGCTTGGTGTTAGATCCATAGGTTACGCTATTTTAAAATACAATATTGCATAGAAAAATTCATGACACTTGAAAAGGATCATAAACAAAATTATTTTTAATTGGTTGTTGTTTATATTTGCTAAAAACCCATTTACAAATGGTAATTATGAAGGAAAAAATTGTTAAGGTCACAATCAAGATTTGAGAAATCCATTGGAAGTGCAAGAACCTACACATAACTTAAAATTGTTATATGGAGGACCATGATCAACATAAAACAACCCACTAATGAAAATTTGGTTATATGGTGTGGTTATATCTCAATAAAAAATAGTTTTAAGGATGACAATGACAAGTTGTACAACACATGGAAGAGAGCACTTTCTAGTTTAATGCACCCATGCCCATGAGGTTGGATTATAATAATAATAGAGAAAAAATATTTAAACTATATTTGATACTTCCATGATGATTGATGAGGAAACCATTATTACAAGTAATAACATACATTATTCATGTGTTAGATTTATATATTATACTGTTTAGAAATACAATTTTATGAATAAGAAAATTCATGATACTTGAAAAGAGTCATAAAAATGTTTCCAAAAGAAATTAAAATAGCAACTTCCAAGTAAAGGGAAATGGCTTGTACAAAATAACGTATAATAATGTTTTCCATACAACATGTTGAAACTTTCAAAATATTGAGAAAACAAAATATAGATTGCAAGGGGATGTGTACAATATGTAAACGATTAAAGACAAAATTTTGGAGAAATTTAACTAAATCTCGATTACAAGATGTTGAATATTCCTTTTAGGATCTATTCCATGTTGTGAACAATATTTTCCAAGCACATGTAAAATAGAAACATGTCAAATGAACAAAGAAAAATTTGACAGTTGACATTTGTAGGATACTTTTTTGAAGCTATCAATATGCGAGCTATAAACTAGTTTGAATAAATTTTCTCCTTAAATTTGAAATTTACCAAACCATTTCTCTTCATCTATATTGAAAATTTGATGAGATTTGAGTTGTTTTCCTTTGGAAATAATAATTTCATCTAAAAACTTTTGGATTTATTGCTACAAGGGGTGGGCGGAGGACGTCGCACCTTAGGATGGCGCCCGATGAAATGAGTTCGGGTCAGGTCGTTTCATTAGAGGGCACTCATATCAGGTTTGTTGAGTTGTGACCGCACGGGTGCCTTGTGCACATTCGTGCAGGCCATTTTTTGTTTGTTCCCTTGTGCGTTCGTTCAGTCGGGCGGAGGGCGTCGTGCCTTGGGAGGGTACCCGATGAAACGAGTTCGAGTCGGGTCATTTCGTTTGAGGGCATCCATATTAGGTTTTCTAAGTTGTGACCGCACGGGTGCCTTGTGCATGTTCGTGCGGGCCGTTTTTCATTTTCTCCCTTGTGCATTCGTTCGGTTGGGCGGAGGGTGTCGCACCTTGGGAGGGCGCCCAATGAAATGAGTTCGGGTCGAGTCGTTTCCTTTGAGGGCACTCGTATCAGGTTTGCTAAGTTGTGATCGCACGGGTGCCTTGTGCACATTTGTGTGGGCCGTTTGTCGTTTTCTCCCTTGTACGTTCATTCTGTCGGGCGGAGGGCATCATGCCTTGGGAGGGCGCCCGATGAAACGAGTTCGGGTCGGGTCATTTTGTTTGAGGGTGCCCGTATCAGGTTTGCTAAGTTGTGACTGCACAGGTGACTTGTGCACATTCGTGTGGGCCGTTTGTCGTTTTCTCCCTTATGCATTCGTTCGCTCGGGCAGAGGGCTTCGCGCCTTGGGAGGGTGCCCAATGAAACAAGTTTGGGTCGGGTTGTTTCATTAGAGGGTGCCCGTATCAGGTTTTCTAAGTTGTGACTGCACGGGTGCCTTGTGCACATTCGTGTGGGTCGTTTGTCATTTGCTCCCTTGTGTGTTTGTTCGGTCAGGCAGAGGGTGTCGCGCCTTGGGAGGGTGCCTGACGAAACGAGTTCGGGTTGGGTCATTTCGTTTGAGGGTGCCCGTATCAGGTTTGCTAAGTTGTGACTGCACGGGTGCCTTGTGCACATTCATGCGGGCTATTTTCCATTTGCTCCCTTGTGCGCTTGTTCGGTCGGGTGGAGGGTGTCACGCCTTGGGAGGGCGCCCAATGAAATGAGTTCGGGTCGGGTCGTTTCGTTATAGGGCGCCCGTATCAAGTTTGCTAAGTTATGACCGCACGGGTGCCTTGTGCACATTCGTGCAGGCCATTTTCCGTTTGCTCCCTTGTGCGTTCGTTCAGTCGGGCGGAGGGCATCGTGCCTTGGGAGGGCGCCTGGTGAAATGAGTTCGGGTCGGGTCATTTCGTTTGAGGGCGCCCATATCAGGTTTGCTAAGTTGTGACCGCACGGGTGCCTTGTGCACGTTCGTGCGGGCCGTTTGTTGTTTTCTCCCTTGTTTTTTCGTTCATTTGGGCGGAGGGCATCGTGCCTTGGGAGGGCGCCCGATGAAACGAGTTCGGGTCAGGTCGTTTCATTTGAGGGCACCCGTTTCAGGTTTGCTAAGTTATGACTGCACGGGTGCATTGTGCACATTCGTGCGGGCCGTTTTCCGTTTTCTCCCTTGTGCATTCGTTCGGTCGGGCGAAGGGCGTCGCGCCTTAGGAGGGCGCCCGATGAAATGAGTTCGGGTCGGGTCGTTTTGTTTGAGGGCGCCCATGTCAGGTTTGCTAAGTTGTGACCGCACGGGTGCCTTGTGCACGTTTGTGTGGGCCATTTGCTATTTTCTCCCTTGTGTGTTCGTTCAGTCGGGCAAAGGGCATCGCACCTTGGGAGGGCTCCCGATGAAATGAGTTCGGGTTGGGTCGTTTCGTTTGAGGGCGCCCATATCAGGTTTGCTAAATTGTGACCACACGGGTGCCTTATGCACGTTCGTGCAGGCCATTTTCCATTTTCTCCCTTGTGCGTTCGTTCGGTCGGGCGGAGGGCATCGTGCCTTGGGAGGGCGCTCGATGAAATGAGTTTGGGTCGGGACGTTTCGTTTGAGGGCACCCGTATCAGGTTTGCTAAGTTGTGACCGCACGGGTACCTTGGGCATTATTATATATATACATTTAACTAAATATTCATTCATCACCATTATATCCATGCAAAAAAATGGGCAAGTTAAGATCATCTAGGAGTAAGCATGATGGGACACATTAAATCACCATTAAATCCATTATTATATATATACATTTAACTAAATATTCATTCATCACCATCATATCCATGCAAAAAAAGGGGCAAGTTAAGATCATCTAGGAGTAAACATGATGGACACATTAAATCACCATGGACACATTAATTCACCATTAAATCCATTATTATATACATACATTTAACTAAAAATTCATTCATCACCATCATATCCATGCAAAAAAAGGGGCAAGTTAAGATCATCTAGGAGTAAACATGATGGGCACATTAAATCACCATGGACACATTAAATCACCATAACTTAATTATCTAGCAAAGCACCCTAATCCAGTAGATCATAATATATTTTGCATACCAACACACATCTAACCATCCACATATCCATTTATTTGAAAGCAATCCACAATATAGTATTAAACTATATAAATTCCAATGCATTATAGCAATTATATGTTCTAACCCTAGAATCAAAGTTCATTGTTCATCTTGAGGAATGCGTTCCACTCATATGAAATTTTCTAGTGGCAAATTTTCTAGAATAGCATCATGATCATCTATCGATAACCTCCATTGTTGTTTTTTTTTTTCTACTCTTCACTTGCTTCAACTGTAACCAAGTTGCTATGACCAAGTGACTATATTGGGCATAAATAACTTCTGGCTGGTAATCTTGAAAAATAATATGATCTTTACATTTCTTTACTTCTTCAAAGAAATGTCCCATTAACACCATTAAACCGATTGGGTATGTATAATTTGATGGATCATTATAATCTTGCAGCAACGTGGATTTAGACATAGTGCATCGTAATAAATAATAATGCACTTTTTCTTGATTATTTTCTAGTGCAATGACAACGAAGACATCACCTTCTCTAACCATATCAAAAACATGATCATAATCATTGTCAATCACAACCACTTCATTGTCCATTTTCTTGTCAATCATGTTTCCAAATGGGGGCAATGGTGTCAATTCTTCGTGTTTCCATGGTTTAACAAATTTCTTAATTTGGTTTTCACAGTCATTGATGGACTGTATCTAATCAATACATGCAGAACAAAAGCAAGAGCGCTTTTGTTTCTCAATGCAATGCATATTTTTCATGTTCTTACTCCTAATTGAGTGTAAACTTCTTGTTTGAGGGATTCTGAGGAAATTAAATGGCAACGATCTATCAACATCACCCATTGCAATATTCCAAAAGTACCTGCTTGAGAAAAAACACACACATGTATGAGTAAAATTTTGAACAATATTTAATAGTTTTTTGATAACATAATACACACATATATGTATACACATATATATATCTAGACATGTATAATATATTGTTAGTTAAATGTGTACGCCTACCTGTGCACATTAGCCATCCTTGGGTTCGATACATGACTTAAATTGTCTTTGCACCAATTAACAACATCTAAAGAATTTGCAAGTCGGGAAGTTGAGTGATTCAATTGATGCCTCCTAAGTGCACGTTTTACGCATGCCCCAACACCATTGTGCTCTCATTTTCCATGCCCTATCTCAAAGAAATTCCATGTATGTCGAATGTTGGTTCTCTTATGAAGACGAGACAACCAAAAGAACGATCTTGCTGATTTAAGTTGACCAACACAACCATCTGACCATAGCCAATGTTCTTTAAAAGTGACCCTTCGTTTCAAAATTCATTATAAATAACATCAAAACAATGTTGAACAAAACATGTATCGTGTGTTCGATCATCACTGATGTATAAATGGTACTCCTTAATCACCTCACGATTATTTTCATCACTATCAAAACCATTGATAACAAGCTCTGCATGTCTATACAAAATATGCACAAATATAGATACTTGGGTTGAATGATAGTACTCACTTTGTATCTCCTTTTGTGGAATAAACGTGTGATTCTCAACGAAATCAACCACTGATAATATTGTTCCTTTTGGGAACACATCACATGATTACTTGAACTGTAAATCCTGCCATCGTGCTATATGACAATGCTTAATATATTTGTATATTTACACCTTGAACTTCTCCATAAAATATGTCACTGGAATGTCGTCGTCAAGTAAAGTGATCTTTTTTTATGTTGTGCTTGAATCTGCAATAGGAGTGTAAGTAACATTTTCATATCGCTTCCAATTCAGACTGAGATTTGACAGTTTGGGATCATTAGGATCAATGGGATACTTTGCATCGTAGAGTGCCAAATGAGAACATTCTGCACATTTTCTTCCACCAACATATTATTTTTTATAAAATAATTCATTATTCTCTCGTGCACATAATATATTCGATAAAAATTCATGAACACTTGAAGGAGGGGGGTCATTTGACCAATATTTTATGCCAAAATTTACAAATGTTTCATAAAATAATTGAAATTCTACATGGTATCGACAACAACATGTGTCTCGAACAGTGATAGGCCTGACATACCATGGTTTAATCTTCACAAATGTGCTAAGGGAAACCTTCACATCAATATTACTCTCCATAAAGTTATGGAATAATTCTACTTGACTGACCTATGTTATATGTTTGGAATGAGATTCATAAACTCCCTTAGATATACGACGTCGCACATAATCCTTTTCATTTGGTGACACACGAGAATTCAAATCCAAAAAATCTTTTACCCTATCCATCACACCATCAGGAAGTATATCATGATATGGATGCCTGTAGATATTACCCCAAAATGCAAGTTCATCATTCTCATCTAATTCAATTCTAAATTTTGTATGCCTCCATAAAATTTTTCTTGATGTTTTAAACAATTTTGAAGTTGCTGACATCAACCGACTTGATGAAGTTCGTTTCGAGACTACACCTGTTAAAAGTGCTCTACGAGCATTCTTTTCAACTTGAGATTGCTTTTTGGCTAGTGTGGCAAGCGCCAACGTCACATTTTTTGATACCATTTCATTTGCTAAAACCTCTTTCTCACTTTTAATGCCCAATAATTCCACAACATTTTTGAGAGATTTGTGCTTTAAAAATCCACGTAACATCTGAGCTTGTGCTAGGACAGACTTACCTTCAAAAATATGTTTCAGTCCAAAATTTAGTTTATCTCAAACTGTCCTTTCAGCCATTGGTGGTCCCAATTCTTCAATTTTAGTTGGATCCATATTTTCTAGAAACTTGTAGTTGTATACAATGTTCTTGGAACTTCCAATTAATTGCAGTGAAATTCGATGTGTGGTAGTATCTTCTTGTGGTTCTGATGTTGTCCCTGCATAAAAAACAATATTAACTTCTAATTTGAAATTGACATATACATATTTTTTATTTTAAAACTATCTTGAAATACAATGTTTTTAAAAAAAAATACAAAATTCAAATTGAAGAAACTATTGACTCACCAGTGAGATCGATATCGATATTATCTTGGACATTTGCGTTTTCAATATTCTCGTTGACAAGTTCCTCAACATTTCTCATTTCCTCGTCATTGTCATGCACCTCTACATCTATTTCACGATGCTCTACCTCCACATTTATTTCATGACTTAATCTTTCCCTTTCCTCTCACCTTTTTTTTTGTAATCTCTCATTTTTATCCGCTGAATCAATTCTTTTCCGATCGTGGCTTGATAGGAAATTCCTTTGGTTTCCCATGTTCACAAAATTGGAAATGTAAAATCCAATTCTATTTGGACCAAATACCCAAAAAAACATAAAGACTTCAGAATAAGTACTTCATGCTTTCAATAAGAGTGAAAATTAAAAATAAATAATTAAATTCGTAAAGACATTTTGCAAAAATACTTCATGACTTCATAGAGACATTTTGAAAAAAATACTCCATGTCTTCATAGAGACATTTTGCAAAAACATTTCATGCATCCATGCACCCAAAAAAACTTTCAAAAAAAAAATTGCACCTAGAAAAACTTTCAAAAAAAATTTCGCCATAAAAATTTCGCACCCAAAAAAACTTAATTTTTTTTTTTCCAAAAAGAATTTTACACATAGAAAATATTCGCACCTTGATAGAAAAAGAATTCGGACCCTCGCACCTTCACAATTTTCGCTGGCTCAAAATGTTGTGTGGAATTAATCTTTCAAACGAGAGTATTTATATACAACTCTTGCTCGAAAGATTGTGTCGGCTTTGGATTAACATTTAATAAACTCTTGTCATATAGATTAAAACATTCTCATTCGAGAATATAATAAACTCTCGGATGAGATTTGGCCTTGGCTAAACTCTCCGCTGAGAGTTTAATAAACTCTCGTCTGAGAGTTTAATAAATTCTCGTCCGAGAGTTTATTAAACTCTCGTCCGAGAGTTGGCTTGGGTAAAATCTCGAGCACAAACTCTCGGCTGAGAGTTTAGCCACGCGGTTAAATGTAACATGTGGTGGTTTAAACTCTCGGTCGATAGCTTAATAAATATCTCATCCGAGAAATTATCTCATCTGAGAGTTTCTGGTCAATGAAAAACCCAGAAAATTCTGCAATTTTCAGGAACTTGCAACTTTGGAGGGGCGGAACACCTACAGAAACAAAATGTTATATTTCGGACCAAGTACCATTACATTCGTCTCTGAATCTAGTTTCTGATGATGTAATATTTGTGAAGTTTCATTAAAAATTTCAATTTGTTATTAATTTTATACTAAACTGTGTCACTGTGGAATTTCATTATTCGGAAAATTGCATTGAATGAAAATTCAATAACTTTAAAATGGCATCACCAAAAAATTCAGAAAAATCATATTGCAATTCCTCTCCCTGTCTACTTCAAAAAGGTACTCTCATTTTTCTTATTGGTGATCACATTGAAAAGAAAATATAGGGCTCATAAAATGTACTGAAACATCACCATTTGTTTGTCTTCATCCATTTCAAAAAATAAAAAAAATAGTGATTTAATCTGAAAATTACCGAAAAATAGTCAGTGCACTAGTGCAATATATGTAGATTATGATGATATGGTTTATTTCCAAAAAATAAATAACCTTCCCTAAAAAAAGTTAGGGTTCAAAATGTGACTATTTATGTTTTCCTGAAAATTTCAAGTATATGCAGTTAGTAAACAACAAATTTACCCCTCTATATGTCAATATTTAAAAAAAAAAAAATATGAGTATGGAGGTAAGACAATTCTCTACAAATCTTGTTTTTTATGTCAAAGCATAATTTGTATTAAAAATATGAGTTTAGTGGAGTTGAAGTTGAAAAAACATAGAAAATTACAAGTTTCAACGTCAAAAAAGGGCAAAAAGTGTTTCCCAACTTCACATTTTCACCTTTTACATGTAATATTGAGCTATGCAGGGTTCGTCTTAAATTTGAGATTTAATGTGAAGTTTATTTGATTTTATAAAGATAATTGAAGATTATTAGATTTTTATACAATGGAAAGAAGAGGATAGGTAAGGAAATGTTCTTTTCTGAATTGAAGGAAATTTAGAAAAACATTAAAGGGTAATAATTATTTGATTACAATGTTTTGGTTAGATATTTGACTATTGGTTAAAATAAATGATGTAAAATGAGTTATATGATTAAACTTATTGATAGATCAAGAAAGTTTGTTTAGGTTAATGTAAAAATCTATTTTCAAATTGTATATTTTAAAGAAAGTTTCAACAAAAAAAATGGGCATAAGTTAAAGGGTTTTCAATTCTTAATTTAGTATGTTAAAACAAGCAATCTCAAAGTTATTATAGGAAATAATATTTATTATGAGTTCAACATGTCACATGAAAAAACTGAATTTGGGTAAAACTGAATTTCGTGGGGAGGATAAAAACATTTTCTCCAGATGAAAAATAGAAATGAATGAATAAGAAAAAACTAGTTAATCTTATAGAAAATAAAGTTCTTTTCATTTTCAAAAATAATTAAGAAGATGAAAATTAGAAATGAATGAATAAAAAAAAACGAGTTAATCTTCAAGAAAATAATTTTTTTTCATTTTCAAAAATAATAAAAATTTGGAGAAAAACTTAATTTTATATTGGATTTAAAAAAAAAAAAAAAAAGCATTAACATTTTAAATTAATTTAAATATTTTTTTTTCCTTATTATAAGTATTACCTACTTTACCTTAAATATTATAGCACAAGAAATTACCTTTTTTTGTTTCTTAAATGTTATATCAAAAAGTATTACCCTTCTTCTTATTAATTAAGTGTTGTATTTGTGTGCATATCTTAAACATAGTTATTATGATAATTTTTAAATTCTTTTTCATTTTTATTTTATCTATTCATCATTATATATAATAATAATGACTATTAAAATAAATAAAATATTATATAATATATTAATTAAAAACAAATAATTAATATTTATAAAAAAAATCATTTCATATTATTTTTATATGAAATATTTATTTAAAAGTAATATAACTTTCATATATTTTTAAAATTTTAAATATGAAAGGTTTATATAATCAAAATGAATATATATATATATATATATATATATATATATATATATATATATATATATATTGTTAGAATTTATTTGATGAACAATTAGTTTTTTTTCAATTAATTCAAATTTAAGTAACATGTATATTATCTCAAACTTAATACACATATTTATATGTTGTTTTTTAAATAAAGGAGTAAGGGATTTACATTAACAATTGTTGGATTAGGGACAACAACTCTTATATAGTTTGTCTATTACAATATTTTTATTATGAGTATTCTATTTATGTAGCTTGCTAGCTTTCACGTTACAATTTCATTTTAGTCTAAAAATGTGTCCACTATAAACTCTACAAAAAGTTTCCAATAAACAACAAAATTTACAAAGTAACATAGTCAAACATATTTTGCAAAAAACACCACCCACCAGACTCAACATCGATTTTGACCATTGACATCATACCCCCTTAAGTGGAATTTTCTTCTCCTTTCAGCAACAACAATTGAGCCATTACCTCCCAAAGTCACCTGCACATTTCCATCTCTGGAGACCTCCAAAACAGATAGACGAGCACCGAGTGAGTGAAATTCCTCCTGGGGTGGCCACTGACAGCCTCAGCCACTTCCTTCAAGTGCTTCTACTTCATATTCCCTCAGTTCAACTCCAGATAACACTCGCCCCAAGGATCGACCAACTGGGAGATGTAGCAGATTTGTTAAGAAAAGAAAAAGAAAGACAACTAAAATTTGCCCAAAGTGAAAACTAATTGCACTAGAGCTTTGGTCATCATTAGTCATAAATTAGAGAAAGCTAGAAGGCAACGAGAATATTTGATTATTTTAACAAATAAAGGTGTCTACAAAAGAAAAATAATCTAGTTTGGAATATGTATCCCCACTCAAAAGTAGTAGCAGTAAAACAAAAGAATATCGGTATCTATAGTAAAACTGGAAGGTTTTTCAAGTACCGATTTTTTTCATAAATTTCTTGGGAGACGGTTGGAAATGTTGTCATTGACGGCAAAGGAGATGGCAAAGGAGGAACACTTGAGGCAGCAACAAGGAAAAGAAAGCAACATAGCAGCAAGATGTAGAGAGGGTCGAGTAGCAGAAACAGGGTCATTGAAAGAAGCAGAGGCAGCAAAAGGAGTAGCATCAGTCAAGGAGCAGATGAAACAAAGAGAGAAGCAAAGTAGCAGAGAGGTAGAGGCAACAAACAAGTAGCAGAGGCAGAAAAGAAGCGAACAAAGGAAGCAAAGGAGACAGGCGGAAGAGAATGTCGAAATATAACAGTCAAACAGCAGAATGGAAGCAACGATAGAGACAGAGAAAGAGGCATAGCAAAAGGCAAAGACAGAGGTAGAGGCAGAGCCGTTATCGCAGAAAGGCAGAGGAAGAGGCAGAGCCGTTATTCCGAGAATCACTACCCCAACAGGTAGATACACTAAACATAATATTCTGAGAATCATTACCTAGCCGGAGGATACATAAACTCAATTCCGGGAATCTTAACCCAAGCGGCAAAGTATATATATATAAACCTTATTCCAGGAATCGTAACCCAGGCGGAAGCAAAAACTTATATATATGCAGCGCGTTACATATATTGCGTAAGATTAAACGACTAAAGGTACAAAGCATATATATTAATTTATATAAGTGGAGCGCCTTATGATCGAAAGAACCAAAGTACCATGAGGTGGGACCCTTTCCCAATTGCATCGGAGAAAAACTTTACAACGGAGCATGTAAACAAAAACTTGCGATTGCGATTGAAGCCTGGACTCGATGGGCTTATAAATTGTGATTAACACGTATTTGAATTCTGGCCTAATCGCATCGGAGCATCGGAGTATAGGCATATCGGAACATCCAACCAAAAATTGCGATTGCGATTGAAGCACAGACCCGATGGTTCAATAAGTCATAATTCATATGTGCGTTTGAGTTCCGGACCCATACATCGCATCGACAAAATACAGTGAACAGTGGTCAATCGCATCGGACAAAAGAAGAACATCGGAGCATAATGTTGAAAGCTGTGATTATGATTAATTGCATCGCAACCATCGCAAAGAATCCAATCGCAATCGGAAGAATTCAATTGCGACTCATCGCATCGGCACAATTGAGTGAACAGTGAATCATCGGAATCGGAGCATCGGAGCATTGGAATGTTGATACATTCAAATGGAAATTGCGATAGCGATCAATCGCAATCAGAAGAGGTCGAGGAGTAATGTATATCATCAGAAAGCGTGGCAAGTGGGCCCGGACATATGATATTCTATTGATTATATGGAATCGACACCTTATATTAATGTTTATAACGCTTGACTCGGGGAATATGCATACACGGTGATATATTTATATATTGTGCTAAAGTCGAAACTTATAGAAAATGAGGTGCGTGCTGGGCATTCGTTAAAGTAAATTCATGGGTCTTTACATTCGGCTGGAGAATATATATGTATATATATGCTGATCCATATAATAAATACGCTGGTATTTAATATTATGGTTTTTATAAAGTTCACGGATTGGGTTTACTACAAGAGCCTGCAAGGACGAAAAAAAGAGAAAGACAACTTCATAAAAATGTGCAGTAATCCAAAAGAACAGAAGAGGGTTGATTTGAAAATAAATTATATGGACAGAGAATGTGTAAGCAGGCAGCCCGAGCACAAAGATTGAGAGTGAACAGACATTGCCCAGACTAATATATATTTAAGAATAAAACCTGAAAAGTAGTTACATATGTCGCTGGTGCACACAGGTACAATAAACAGATGAATAGATGCAAAAGTGAATAAAAAATACAGAACAATCACTCAGTAGCAGCAGAAAAGACAAATCCAGTAAAGCCAAGTCCCGGAAAGAAGCTGAGTGGAATTTAAATGTGTAATTGAAGATGTAAATGTTTTTGTTTTATATTGTTTGTGATGCAAAGGCAAGTGTCCAAAGGAAAAAGAAAAATCCCATTGTAACATTGAAATTTGTACATATTGTTATAATTTTAAAATGAGTTGGAAAAATAATGAGAAGACAGAAGCCGAAGAGTCATGACTGTTCACTCCAAATTCCTTGTGAAATACAAACAGTCATGTGAGGAACTCTATATATAATATCAACTAGATATGCATAAAAAAGTGAGTCGGAGAGAGTAAGGATAGAGAATTAAAAGTATAGAAGATTGCGGCAGAGAAGATAAGGAAGAGAGGAGCAGAAAGAGATGTTATAGAACAGAGCTGATATCTGAGGTAAATCAGCAAACACTTCTTGTGATAAATTGAGGAAGTTGGAGCTTCCCTATCAAGTTGAAGCTTGATAGCTGTCAGTTGTAGCTGACTGAGGTTGGAGCCTCCTGTAGGTTGGTGCCTGCAGAAAAATTGAAGGGAGTTGGAGCTTCCTTGTAAGTTGTAGCTTGCAGAATTGAGGTTGGAGCCTCCTGTAGGTTGGTGCCTGCAGAAAAAAGTGGTGAGAGGGAGTTGGAGCTTGCCTTTGCATCACAACAATAATAAGATGTGGTTTTCTCCCTTTATGGGTTTCCACTTATATCTGTTGTCTCTATCTGTGTTGCCTGTGTGCTGAGATGATTTATCAAATATGCTTAATGTTTACTGCTCTCATAATAAGTTTAATGTCACATTAATTTAATACTTGTTGCAACATATTAAGACTGTTCATATACTAAGGTTGAATACAAAATTAAGCTGTAAATAAGTTGATGAAAATTTAAAAATTTCATGTATGTATTGAACTGATTCACCCCCCCCCTCTCAGTTCAACTAAGAATTCAACAATTGGTATCAGAGCAGGTTCCTTTGTGCCAGTTTAACAACTAAAAGGAGATCCTAGGTTCTCAGGATGGCTAGTAAAGAAGGATGCTCAACCAATAAATCCCCTTTCTTTACGGGTGCAAATTATGCTTTCTGGAAAATCAGAATGAGGACATACATAATGTCTCTAGGAATAGAAGTTTGGGCTGCTGTGGAATTAGGATATGCCCCAAAGGCTACTGACACAAAGAAAGAAACCAAACAATATTTTGTTGCTAACGCAAAAGCCATGAATGCCATCTTAAATGGATTGTGTGAAGTAGAGTTTATCAAAGTAATGCACAAAGACACTGCCAAAGAAATGTGGGATACTCTGGAGAACATCCATGAAGGAGACAAGAAGGTTAAGACTGCCAAACTTCAAGTCTATAGAGCCCATTTTGAGAACTTAAAAATGAATTATGATGAAGACATTGACAGTTTCTTCCTAAAAGTTGCAGAAAGTGTTAACAATATGAAAGCTCTTAGAGAAACCATGCTAGAAAGTATAATTGTGCAAAATATTCTAAGATCTCTTCCATCCAGGTTTAATCCCAAGGTGTCTGCAATAGAAGAAACAACTGATTGGGAGACCTTGACCATGAACCAGCTACTTGGAAATTTAACAGCATATGAGATGAGGCTCCCGCAGAAGAAGCCAAGTACGAGGGAGGCAGCCTTTAAAACAGAAAAGAATAAAGAAGAAGAGGAAGACATATTCTCTTGCTCGGATGAAGAAGAGGCAAAATTTGTCAAGAAATTGGATAGAGGCTCAGGTAAATACAAAGGTAAACTTCCTTTCAAATGCTTTAACTGTGGAAGAGTTGGACACTATGCTGCTAAGTGTCCTCACAAGAAAGTAAGGAATCAGGCTCAAGAGTCAGAGAAAAATACATCAAAGAACTGGAATAAAGGAAAGAAGTTCAGCAAAAAATCCTTCTATGCTCAACAAGACAGCAGTACATCTGAAGATCCGGATGAACTCTCAAGTGAAGATGGAACCTCTGAATTTTTATTGATGGCTATAGAAGAACTTTAAGGTCTCCTGCTAGAAGATGAAGAAGAAGAAGGTGAAGTCGACCTCGAGGGGGAGCTAAGAAGTGCTCTGGAAGAGATTGATAGACTCAAGCTGAAATGCAGAAAACAAAAGGACATTCTCCTCAAGTATGTACGAGAAGAACAGAATTCAGAAGTCCTGATGCAACTAAAGATAGAGCTTGAAGAAGCCAAGAAGATAGAGGACATGTTACTTAAGCAAATCAAGGAAAAAACTCAGGAACAAGAAAAGTTGGAAGAAGAAGTAGTATGTCTCAGGAAGAAATTAGAAAATGCTCAAAGGAAAGTGGTTATAAACTCTTCTCAAACAACAAGCTCTAGTAAGTTGAATGAAATTTTGGTTGCTCAAAGATCGCCTATGATAAAAACTGGAATAGGCTATGAAGGAGAATCAAGTAAAAACAAAGAAAAGGAAAACAGAGAGATTATTTTTGTAAAAGAAAAGAAGGATGATGAAGCAGCTCAAATAGTGCCTACAAAAGAAGAAACTTGTAAGGAAGGAGACAGAACCCAGAAAAATCCTCTAATAACAAAGAATGAAAGAAATACTCAAACAACAAGAAAAGATTTATATGCCCCTGAGTATGTCAAATTTGAAAGCCATCAAAGGAGATTCTTCCCTCCTATGAAGAATGCCACTTGTTATGTCTGCCACAAGCAGGGACACATTGCTGCATATTGTCATGCAAGGAGGAGTAATTTAAACCAGCAAAAGATGAAAACAGTGAAGAGACTGTCTCAAACAAACAAATGGAGAAAACAACCTTACATCAGGTATGCAAATAATTTCTATGGTTATTGTTTCTATTGTAAGGAATTTGGCCATAAAATTATTGAATGTAGAAAGTATGGACAAAGATTGATGTTCAACACCTCAAGGAGGTTTATGAATCAAAGAAATTTTGTTCATACTCACAATTCTGCAAAAACTATGATCAAATGTTTTATATGCAATCAAGTTGGACATATGCCTTCCAAATATCCTCTGAAAGGATGTGATTCATCATCTCTCAAAAGATACCAAACAAAAGGATGCCTCCAGTGGATAAAGAAGGTGAATAAATGTGACTTGGCTCTAACTGCTCAAGACCTGAAAATCCAGTGGTATCTGGACAGTGGCTGCTCAAAAAATATGACTGGAGATAGGAGAAAATTTATAACTTTTGATGAAAAGAAAACTGGTAATGTTACTTTTGGCAATGATAAATCAGGAAAAATCAAAGGAAAGGGCTCAGTCAGCTTAGATAATGGCAGAGGTAAGGCCCAAGATGTACTATTTGTAGATGGGCTGAAAGCAAATTTGCTGAGTGTCAGTCAAATGTGTGATACAGGCTGCGAAGTTCTTTTCAGAGCACAAGAATGTGAAGTCAGATCAAGCACCACAGGTAAGACTCTGCTCAAAGGTGTTCGAACAGAGAGCAATGTTTACATCGTGAAAGAGGAAGATGAAGCATGCCATCTTAGTAAACTTGAGGAGTCATGGTTATGGCATAGGAGATTGGGACATCTTAGCTTCGATCATATCATCAGACTGAGAAAGAAGAAAGTGGTCAGAGACATGCCAGAAATAAAAAGGCCTTCTAATACCATATGCAAATTTTGTCAATTGGGTAAACAGACCCGCACATCCTTTAAGGCCAAAGATGAGTTATCAACAAGAAGACCACTCCAGCTTGTGCACATGGATTTGTGTGGACCTGCAAGAACTAAAACACCAAGTGGAGAATCCTACTTCATGCTGATAATAGATGATTTCTTCAGAATGACATGGGTTGCATTTCTCAAGAATAAATCAGAAGCTCTGGACAAATTCAAAATATTCAAAGCATTAGCAGAAAATCAGACAGGATGCAAGCTAAAATGCATTAGATCGGACAGAGGAGGTGAATTCACAGATTATGACTTTGCAGATCTATGCAATGAATATGGCAAAAAACAACAATTTACTATTGCAGGGATACCTCAGCAGAATGCAGTAGCAGAGAGACAAAACAGATCTGTTCAACAAATTTTCAGAGCCATGATGCAAGAGAATATTATTCCTCAAACCTTCTGGGCAGAAGCAGTACACACAGTGGTGCATATCCTTAATAAAGCTCACTTAAGGCCAAGCAGTGACAAGACTCCAATGAACTATGGCATGGAAAGCCAGCTTCAATCAAACATTTTAGAATTTTTGGAAGTAAATGTTATATAAAGAATAATGATGAAAATCTTGGGAAATTTGATGCAAGAGCATATGAAGGGATTTTTCTAGGATATACTTCCAAAAGTAAAGGGTACAGGTGCTACAACAAGACTCTTCGGAAAATAGTAGAAAGTATTGATTTGAGATTTGATGAAGAACTTCCAAACAATACAAGAGATACAGACTGTTGCATTCCATCAGACAACCATGAAGAAGAAAACCAAAATGATGATGAAACAAGCAAGACAACAGAAGATGCAGAGCTAATCTCGAAATTCCCCTCAAGATACACTCAGAAGAATCATCCTGAAGATCAGATCATAGGAGACAAGAAAGTAGGGGTCCAGACAAGAAGGCAGCTAATTGAACAGACAAAAGAGGTATACATAGCCTTGTTATAACAAATAGAGCCAAAGAGATTTGAAGAATCCAGCAAGGACAAGTATTGGGTGAATGTTATGAATGAAGAATTAGACCAAATTGAGAAAAACAATACCTGGGAACTAGTTCCTAGACCCACTAGGAAAAATGTCATAGGCTCAAAATGGGTATTCAAGAATAAAATGAATGAGAAAGGACAGGTAATCAGGAATAAAGCCAGACTAGTTTGCAAAGGATATTCACAAATTGAAGGACTTGATTATGATGAAACATTTGCTCCTGTAGCCAGAATGGAAGCCATCAGAATGTTTCTGGCCTTTACATGCCACCAAGACTTCAAGGTATACCAAATGGATGTGAAATCTGCATTTCTAAATGGAGATCTAGAAGAATAAGTCTACATGGAACAACCAGAAGGTTTCTCTTTAACAGACAAAGAAGACTATGTGTGCAGACTGGAGAAGGCTCTATATGGACTGAAACAGGCTCCTCGTGCTTGGTACTCAAGACTGGATAAATATTTCCAAAAACAAGGCTTTAAGAGAGGTGGAGTAGACAGCAATCTATACATAAAAGCCCATGAAAATGAACTCCTGATTGTTGTAGTATATGTTGATGACATTATGTTTGTAAGCAACAGAGATGATCTAGCAAAAGGGTTTGCTGAGAAGATGAAATCAGAGTTTGAGATGTCCATGATTGGAGAACTCAGTTTCTACTTAGGACTTCAAATTCAGCAAAATAACACAGGCACATTCATCTCACAGGAAAAATACTTAAAATAAATGTTGAAAAAATTCAAAATGGAGGACTGCAAACCTGTGTCAACTCCCATGATCACGGGATGCAAGTTGTGTGCTGATGATGGATCTACTGATATAGATCAAAAACCTTACAGATCCATGATAGGAATTCTGTTGTATCTGACAGCATCAAGACCAGACATCATGCTAGCATTAGGCCTGGTGGCTAGATATCAAGCAGCACCTAAACAAAATCACCTTCTTGCAGTCAAAAGAATATTCAGATATCTACAAGGAACAACACAGTATGGACTTTGGTATCCTAAAGGCAAAAGCTTCACTTTGACAGCATACACAGATGCAGATTGGGCCAGCTGTGTGGATGACAGGAAAAGCACAAGTGGAGGTGCTTTCTATCTAGGAGAAAGTCTGGTGGCATGGTTAAGAAAGAAACAAACATTTATCTCTTTGTCTACAACAGAAGCAGAATATATAGTAGAAACAACATGTTGTACACAAGTCATGTGGATGAAGCAAACCCTCCAAGACATGAAGGTAAGCATTGATGAACCTATCTCAATCAAATGTGATAATACAAGTGCTATAAGTATATCTAAAAATCTCGTGCTTCACTCAAAAACTAAACATATCCCAATCAAGTATCATTTTCTCCGAGAACAAGTGGCTCAGAAGATAGTAAAACTGGAGTATGTACCAACAAAAGAACAGACAGCAGATATATTTACCAAACCGCTTGCTAGAGAAACATTTGAATATTTGAGAGACAGACTAGGGGTAGTATATGTAGATGCTACTCTCTGATATGAAGAAAAAGCACAGTTTCAGGGGGAGAACAGAAACGAAAATATCATTCCAAGGGGAGATCAGCCAGCAAGGGAAGCATGAAACAGGTCCTCAGGATCAAAAGGATTATGGCAAGAATACATCCAGCATAAAAGAATCAATAAAAATACTAAAGGGTCAGTGGTGAACCCAACGTGAATCTAATCCAAAGGTTGGAGCAGCAGCGTACAAAGTCAGAAGATCTCAGAGAGAGGAAATGCACGAAATATTGAAAAAGGATAAAAACACAGGATCAAAGGATAGAATCTACACTAAGAATTCAAACCCCTTGCCATTGATGTCAAAGGGAGAGGAAGAGCAAGCAACAGGAGAAAGGATCCTAACAGGAAAACAGAGGAAGTGTATTGCCATCAATGCCAAAGGGGGAGACTGTTGGAAATGTTGTCATTGATGGCAAAGGAGATGGCAAAGGAGGAACACTTGAGGCAGCGACAAGGAAAATAAAGCAGCATAGCAGCAAGATGTAGAGAGGGCGAGCAGCAGAAACAAGGTCATTGAAAGAAGCAGAGGTAGCAAAAGGAGTAGCATCATTCAAGGAGCAAATGAAACAAAGAGAGAAGCAAAGTAGCAGAGAGGTAGAGGCAGCAAACAAGTAGCAGAGGCAGCAAAGAAGCGAACAAAGGAAGCAAAGGAGACAGGCGGAAGAGAATGTCGAAATATAACAGTCAAACAGCAGAACGGAAGCAACGACAGAGACAGAGAAAGAGGCACAGCGAAAGGCAAAGGTAGAGGCAGAGGCAGAGCCATTATCACAGAAAGGCATAGGCAGAGGCAAAGCCGTTATTCCGAGAATCACTACTCCAACAGGTAGATACACTAAACATAATATTTTGAGAATCATTACCCAGCCGGAGGATACATAAACTCAATTCCGGGAATCTTAACCCAAGCGGAAAAGTATATATATATATATATATATATAAACCTTATTCCGAGAATCGTAACCTAGGCGGAAGCGGAAACTTATATATATGCAGCGCGTTACATATATTGCACAAGATTAAACGACTAAAGGTCCAAAGAATATATATTAATTTATATAAGTGGAGCGCTTTATGATCGAAAGAACCAAAGTACCATGAGGTGGGACCCTTTCCCAATCGCATCGGAGAAAAATTGTGCAGTGGAGCATGTAAACAAAAACTTGCGATTACGATTGAAGCCCGGACCCAATGGGCTTATAAATTGTGATTAACACGTATTTGAATTTCGGCCTAATCGCATCAGAGCATCGGAGTATAGGCATATCGGAACATCCAACCAAAACTTGCGATTGCGATTGAAGCATAGACCTGATGGTTCAATAATTCATAATTCATATGTGCGTTTGAGTTACGGACCCGTACATCGCATTGGAAAAATACAGTGAACAGTGGTCAATCGCATCGGACAAAAGAAGAACATCGGAGCATAATGTTGAAAGTTGTGATTGCGATTAATCGCATCGCAACCATCGTAAAGAATCCAATCGCAATCGGAAGAATTCAATTGCGACTCATCGCATCGGCACAATTGAGTGAACAGTGAATCATCGGAATCGGAGCATCGGAGCATTGGAATTTTGATACATTCAAATGGAAATTGTGATTGCGATCAATCGCAATCGGAAGAGGTCAAGGAGTAATGTATAACATCGGAAAACGTGGCAAGTGGGCCCGGACATCTGATATTCTGTTGATTATATGGAATCGACACCTTATATTAATGTTTATAACGCTTGACTCGGGGAATATGCATACACGGTGATATATTTATATATTGTGCTAAAGTCGAAACTTATAGAAAATGAGGTGCGTGCTGGGCATTCGTTAAAGTAAATTCATGGGTCTTTACATTCGGCTGGAGAATATATATGTATATATATGCTGATCCATATAATAAATACATTGGTATTTAATATTATGGTTTTTATAAATTTCACGGATTGGGTTTACTACAAGAGCCTGCAAGGACGAAAAAAAAGAGAAAGACAGCTTCAGAAAAATGTGCAGTAATCCAAAAGAACAGAAGAGGGTTGATTTGAAAATAAATTATATGGACAAAAAATGTGTAAGCAGGTAGCTCGAGCACATAGATTGAGAGTGAAAAGACATTGCCTAGACTCATATGTATTTAAGAATAAAACCTGAAAAGCGGTTACATATGTGGCTGGTGCACACAGGTACAATAAACAGATGAATAGATGCAAAAGTGAATAAAAAATACAGAACAGTCACTCAGTAGCGGTAGAAAAGACAAATCCAGTAAAGCCAAGTCCCGAAAAGGAGCTGAGTGGAATTTAAATGTGTAATTGAAGATGTAAATGTTTTTGTTGTATATTGTTTGTGATGCAAAGGCAAGTGTCCAAAGGAAAAAGAAAAATCCCATTGTAACATTGAAATTTGTACATATTGTTATAATAATAAAATGAGTTGGAAAAAGAATGAGAAGACATAAGCCAACGAGTCATGACTGTTCACTCCAAATTCCTTGTGAAATACAAACAGTCATGTGAGGAACTCTATATATAATATCAACTGGATATGCATAAAAAAGTGATTCGGAGAGAGTAAGGATAGAGAATGAAAAGTATAGAAGATTGAGGCAGAGAAGATAAGGAATATAGGAGTAGAAAGAGATGCTACAGAACAGAGCTGATATCTGAGGTAAATCAGCAAACGCTTCTTGTGATAAATTGAGGAAGTTGGAGCTTCCCTATCAAGTTGAAGCTTGATAGCTGTCAGTTGTAGCTGACTGAGGTTGGAGCCTCCTGTAGGTTGGTGCCTGCAGAAAAATTGAAGGGAGTTGGAGCTTCCTTGCAAGTTGTAGCTTGCAGAATTGAGGTTGGAGCCTCCTGTAGGTTGGTTCCTGCAGAAAATAGTGGTGAGAGGGAGTTGGAGCTTGCCTTTGCATCACAACAATAATAAGATGTGGTTTTCTCCCTTTATGGGTTTCCACTTATATCTGCTGTCTCTATCTGTATTGCTTGTGTGCTGAGATGATTTATCAAATCTGCTTAATGTTTACTGCTCTCATAATAAGTTTAATGTCACATTAATTTAATACTTGCTGCAACATATTAAGACTGTTCATATACTAAGGTTGAATACAAAAGTAAGTTGTAAATAAGCTGATGAAAATTTAAAAAGCTCATGTATGTATTGAACTGATTCACCCCCCCTCCTCTCAGTTCAACTAAGAATTCAACAGAGACGTCCCAAATTCCTAGGGAAAGTCACAGTCTGACACAGGTTTATGCATATTTTAAAAAAAAAATTCAAAGAGAGAAATTCATTTTCCATAAAAACCATATAATCAGATATTGAGAATGTGTCACAAAACAAAACAAAGTTTACTAGTTCTCATATCCTCACCTCATTAATACCCCGCTGACTCCATCTTGTTGATTCATCAACTTTCTCCCTCTTAGTGACCAATCTCTCCAACAAAGCAATGGTCTTTTTTTGAATTTCTTATCTTCTACACCCAAATCTCCACTCCTAAATATCCACTGTTAACCAAATTATGTACTATGTTAGAGACTTTGGAACTATTCTAAGCTTATTGGCAAATGAACAGAATATATATCTTCAGCAATCATACCTAAAGCCATGGTGGAGCTCCTTCACATCAATAAAATCATTTTTTTTTTGTATTTTAATACTTAAGTTTTTGCACAGTAGCCTTACCCTTAATTGGCTTGTAAACACTCCCATAACATGTTTCTCCTTGGGAATAGTAGCCTCAAGGTCATTTTGTTTTGTAATAAATAATCACTCATTGTAATCTCTTGGACACATAGCAGATTCTTAGGGTGGCATGAACAATCACAATGAAATAGAGTTACCCGAGCATAAAAAGAAAAAAGAACTACTTCTCAGGAGAAGATTTAATGTCCATTACCCAAATATAAATATGAAGAGAGACAAACTGCAAACATTTGGTCTAATCGAATTGATAATCATGGATAGAAATGGAGGAAAAACAAATCAAAACAAGTCCATTACCAATATCATCCTAATCAGCACAGACCCAAAAACACTTATACAAATGAGAAATTGTTGCTCTTTTTGTATGACACTCCACCCAGAAGAGTAAAGATACTCGCTATACAAATTCAAACCTAAATAGAAAAGAAGACAACAAACTGTCCCACCACAAGACCTACACTCATAGTTTATTAGACTATATTTGGGAATGGGAAAATATTAACTGAAAAAACACTATTAAATAATCATTCAATGAAGAAATGACCTATATATCTCAGAGATCTCAAAAATAAACAGGGTTGAACATACATTTAGCATAAAGGAGAACACAAAGGATTTTTCCGTTGCCACAGTATAACTGAATCAATCATGTTATATGATGTCGGAGTTCTGGGTTAAATCATAACCCTAGCATTTTAACCACAACATACTTCACACAACATAAAAATATTCTGCTCAAGAATGAACATGAAGGAAAGGGAACGGCATAATAATAAAAAATGTTGATATTAAAACATAAAACCCTTTGGCCAAATATTACATTGGGCAGCCTCTTGGCTCACGGCCCTTCAAACCATCTCTCTGATTCTCTCCACTCCTCACCTCACACTCTCCCCTCTCTCACCCTCATATGCTACATATTTATTCATAAAAATAATTTGTTCCACTCCATAACTTTCTCCTCATAAATCTCAACTTAAAATCTAATTTAGATTAATCTTATTTTGGACCCAACTAAGTCTTGTTTATGGAATTTCTCATCCCTAAATTATCTACCTAAATTAACTCCACTCATATCCTTATTTATTTAAGGGATATTTACAAAAAATCCTCACATTTATAATTTCTCTCCAAATTTATAAAAATTAAGAAATTTAATTAACAAAATAATTAAAATGTCTCACCCCCTTATTACATAATTGAATAATGAAAATTTGACTTGGATGCTCCTGCATCAGACTCCCCAAGTAGAGAAGTTTCCATAGACTCATGTCTATGAGGTTCGTCGCTTCTCTGTAATACTGCGACAACCACAAGTCTTAATGACTTTCTCCCTCCAGGATTCCATACTCTGTTTTGTCGCTGGTCCTTCGAAGTATCAACTTGATTTGATAACTCATCGTCTACTCTGTCGATCAGATTCCATCAGCTTCTCCAACACTTTCTTTCGCCAATTCTTCAAAGTAATACTTCTTTATCAAACTCTTTCATCTCCAACTTAGTTGAATACTCAACTTCCTGCAATAGAAAACAATCAAGAACTCCTTCTTGATTACAACTATAGTCTTGGATTTCTTTTATAGCAACAACCCTCTCGTCTGGTACTGTACCTGCATTCACCAACAAACTGTTAGTTTTGAAAAGGTAAGACCTGTCGGTCTCTTTTGATGCTTTAGGCATCAATCTCTCATCATCGACTTTCTGGACTTCAATAGAGTATGTTCTGAACTGCTGGCTGCTTCCATCTTCATCCTGCTGATTCATTGATTCCTTTATGTCCCTACAGACATAACTCCCACGCTGCTTCTGATCTTCCATCTCAATGCCAAATAAATTCTTTTCGATTTCTTTGATTTCGACATCATATCTGTTAATGTTGTTTTCTATACCTACAGTTACATCATTATTTGAACATTTATAACATTCATTCAACTCCATAAATGTTAAAAATATTTCATCTCTATCATGCATAGTAACTGTAATTTCATCTAGATCATGTTCTGCAAGTTTTTCTTCGCCATCAGGTTCCTTCAACCACAGTTCCAAAAACTCGATTTCCATATGAAATATTTCCAGCACTTCATCACTACCTTCACTCTTCCTCTGGAAATCTTCGTGAGTTGTCCTGGTTTCAGCACCATTACATTGTAAACTTTCATCAACAATTTCATTAAACAAATACATTTGTTTACCTCCTTGGAATTTTTCTTCGGCATTTCCACTTTGCTCCTGTTCCACAACAGCTTCGACTTCGTGTCTTACCCCAAACAAGAATTCATCTATTATTTCTTCTTGTTGTAACAAATCAATACATTCCTTCGCTGAAAGGAATTCTCTACCAGACTTTACCTCAAGAGTTTCATTCTCCTTTGTGACAATTCCATCAGACTTCTCACCAACTTTCGCACATCCTGCAAACATACATAAACTGTGAGAAAAAATGTAAGGCTTCATGGCCTCATCCGTTTCTCTCGTCAACACATCTTCAGATGCTTCTGAACTATCCCAATAGTTCATGAGATCTTTCTCACTGATCTCTTCACCCAGAATTTCACCCTATTCTGGGCCACAAATGAAAACATCCATTTTTAACTTAGCTTCTTTAAGTTCTTCACAACTCAACATTTGCTCAAGCTTCCTTATCTCTTCTTCCAACTGTATGTTTACCTGCTTTTCCCTCTTTGTGTGTAGCTTCTACCACTTAACCTTCTTTCTCATGGTCCAACCATGTGTCTGGTTTTTCACATTTTCCTGCAATAACTCCATTAACAATTCAAGGTGAATTGTTATCTCAGCCTTCTCCCACTCGTACTCTTCAACCATCAACTGTTCACATATGTCACTTACCTTGGAATTTTCCTTCTTCTCCCCTCTGTTGTGGTCTTCATCAGATCTTTAGAAATGACTATCAACAGTCATCTTTCCCTTCTTTGTGAACTGCATCTGTTCACATGTCGACTTCATTTAATCCACTTTTCAGCAATCTTTCACACTTGCCATTCATCAAAATGAAAGTTCTCCTCTTGCGCTTGGTTCTCTGTCTTGGAACCAATCTCTGGCAACCCTCTTGCAACAACACTTTAGCAACGCATGTGTTATAATGACCAAGTCTTTGGGTGTCGGGCTCTGCCGATCATGCACCCCATTACATTCAAACTCTTGACTTATTTTATGACTCTTCGACTTTAGGCTTACACCAATTTGTCATCTTGGATGAATATACTCAATCTCGACTCAACTATCCAAACTTTCATTTGTCTCTAACACCTACTTTCACTTCAAGACTCGACCCAAAAATTCTGACAATGAATGTTTCAAGTTATACAATCTTCACTTTCTTTCTTATTTCATTCTTTATGAAAATCATCAGTTTGTCCTCATCACTTCACATGATACTGAAGTCTTGAGTCGAAATGCAATCATTTCCCTGCACTTTTATGCACCATACAACATTAATTCGCATCTCTTCACATGTGTATAGAGAACAAGCAACCTCTTCGAGAAATGATGTACGACTCGTACATTGTGTTCATCCTGAACATCACCTCCTTAAATGTCGTCGCATGATGGTAAAAACAAAGGTTTTACAACATCAAATAACTATGGTTTGTTTGTGTTTTCAATCATAAACACAAATCACAAAGTCCTCCCATTTCCAACAACAAATTTTACTCTCAAAATGATGCAACCAAAATTGCGAAGAATCCACTTTATGCATAAAATGCATGTTTCAAGAAATAAAAATAAACATTATGATTTACCTTCTGTGCCCATAGCACATTTACAGCTGCTCTCTTTAGTTTCAAATCTCCACCATCTTCAGACCTTTTGAAAATGAAACCCCTCTTTTCAAGGACCCATCCATCAATCCAATGATTTCATGATCAACAGGCCACATATATCTCGAGGCTCTTCTTCCAATCTCCACCGTCGATTTTTACTTCCATGCACATCAGATATATTCTCTCTAAGGCTGTGTGAAAACCCTTGCTTGGTTTTCAAAACCGTCTCTTCACCTTTTTACGCTGATTGCACAATCTTAAACGACATGTGAGAAAAAAATGATGTAGAAAAACAATACACAATTCCTACCAATGAATTCATTGTAGTAAAATGTATAATTTTACTAAGGCCCATATTTATGCTCAAATCTGATGGACTTCTCGTCTACCCACCCTTTAATGGCAACTCAATTTCTGCTCCTATTAACACGTATGACAATCCGGCTTATTGCTACTGTTTTTTTTTGTAATGTAAATTTTATTCCACAATCTTCCAACAGAATTCATTAAGGACTATGACTGTAAATAATATCCAAACAGTGTTTTGCAAGTATGGATTCATTTTTTTTGTTTTTAAAACCAACTAACCTCAATGCAAGCATACGCTTGAACCCATACTCATATAACTCAATACAGCTATGGCACCACAACGTAGCCAAAAAACATGTAGATTCGATACAAATTCGAATTTGGTTTAAACCATTTAATTAAAAACCCACCGTAAGCAAGGTTGCAGTCTGCCTACGTTTATATATTATGACCTAAGCACCTGTGGTATCAACATTTATTCGCACCATACACAATACAATGTAACCCGACTCCACGCACGCCACTGTGGACTCAACATTCAACTTTGTATTGACAGCAAAGGTTCCATGCAAATCGACTCTGCTAATTTTCTCACCATCATGGTTTTAATAAGCCATTTGTCAGCACCCCCACACTGTGGTGTTTTGACAGCGTTTCATATTTGCATACCTGACCTTCGAGTTATTACGGTATTACAAATTCTATTCTGCTTCCACACATTTCGATTTTATTTATGCCTCCATCCAATGATCGATCTTGCAACAGTTGACTTGCTACGAAGGTTGAACAAGGCTTCTGCGTTCTCGGTTCTCACGTCCTCCAATGGCTAAGTGTGGCCTCTGCGCCTACGTTGCTCATGTCCTCTTTGACACTGCTTTAAATACTGATTCAACTCAATTAATTTTTTTTTATCCGCAGTCTTACCTATCATATACATGCAACGAGTTGTGGTTAACTTCGACGCTAGAGGCAACGCTCTCAACGAGCTTTAAAACTCGGTTTTTTTTACTCCATTTCAAAAATCTCTACGATTTAATGCTAACGGAGTTTTTAACTTGGACTGCACTCTGCTTGAAGGTCTCTGCGTTCAACAGTAGTGTGCCCGCATTTACTGTTGAATCAACCCTTACGAACATAAACTTTCTCTGCGTACTGGTCTTGTGTTGGCTCATTCACGGTGCTAACATAGCCATAAACTCACGCACAGTGATATGAATCAATGATCCAACAGTTGGTAGCTATACCAACAAACAAAAACTTCTTCATGTCCTCACTCTGTCTCCACCACTCAATCTTCTCCAGCGAACTCCTCCTCAACGATCTCCTTAATATAGGAAACACTCAATAATGTAGTAATCACCCATGGAATAGAAATTCCAACGCAGGCTCTAGTACGGTTCACACGACTCCACCTTTCCGTCACTAGTCTCTATAACATCAAGGTGTAAGTAACGTACGTTTTCACCTCTCAGTCACCAAATCTCCACAGTAATTTATCAACTTATCTCACGGTGGCTCGTTCTCTACAAACTCTATTATCACACAAGAAAATGATTGAAAGAACCATCTTACCACTAATATGCTCACTTCCATCGATTGTAGAGGTTCTCAAAGCTCCATGACAACCACAACAAAGGAATTCTACCGACAGTTTCTAGTGTGTGCTTCAACGCTCCAACACTTGGATCTACGCCTCCTCTATCTCCAAGTCCTCACAGTGCCAATCTCACCCTCGCAGAATATGCAACTCATCACTCCATGCCCATGCACTTAGCATGAAGGTTCATATTAATTCATGCCATGTCACATTTCAACCTTTACACAATACATCGGATATCATTTTTGCACAATTCTTTATGTATTCCACACAATTTAGTGATGTCTCTACGCTAGTTTAAAGGATTGATATACATTACCACAACGCCGGAGGTCGCAAAGTATGAGCACGGTTGTGCTTCCACGCTGGTGGCCTGATCACGACCAAACCACAACTCCTGCGGTCTCACAACACGCAGTGATACGCTGGCCAATTTCTGTCATATAATGCTGGCTGCAACCGAGGTTACCATTCGATAATCGAACCATCGATTAAGGCTGGCAGCAACTCCTCTCTCTCACACACATCCGCTGTGTGCAGTGACATGAACACTCATGCTTCGACTTCTTCAAACAACGCTGGCAACCAACGCATCTGCATCACGATCCCACACTCCATCTCAAGCCTAAATCAAGCTCTGATACCAAATGATGTCGGAGTTCTGGGTTAAATCAGAACCCTAGCATTTAAACCACAACATACTTCACACAACATAAAAATATTCTGCTCAAGAATGAACATGAAGGAAAGGGAATGGCATAATAAAATAAAAAAATGCTGATATTAAAACATAAAACCCTTTGGCCAAATATTACATTGGGCAGCCTCTTGGCTCACCTCACACTCTCCCCTCTCTCACCCTCATAAGCTACATATGTATTCATAAAAATAATTTCATAAAAATAATTTGTTCCACTGCATAAATTTCTCCTCATAAATCTCAACTTAAAATCTAAACCCAACTAAGTCCGGTTTATGGAATTTCTCATCCCTAAATTATCTCCCTAAATTAACTCCACTCATATCCTTATTTTTTTTGTTTGTGAATCACTCATATCCTTATTTATTTAAGAGATATTTACAAAAAAATCCTCACATTTATAATTTCTCTCTTAATTTATTAAAATTAAACAATTTAATTAATAAAATAATTAAAATGCTTCACCCCCTTATTACAAAATTGAATAATGAAAATTTCACTTAAATGCTCCTGCATCATTATATTGTGCAGGGCCCTCCCATGCCGATTGATTATTCGATCCAATATTAAGTCTACTGGACCTTGAGATTCATAATTTGATCCAGTATCAACCTTCCTGGACTTTGGACTGAAAGCTGAGGCTCTTCATATGGGAACAAAGTGCGTGACAATGAAAATTAGTGAAGGCAAAGGATAGTTATAAGCAAAGGAAAAGGAGTAGGCATGCCATCAATTCTGGGCGGTCGTTACAATTGGAGTTTGGTGTTTTATAATCCTCTGGCTCTGACCGAATCGAAACAACAGAAGGTTGTCCGGATTCACATTCAAGGTTGTCGAGCTTCCCAAAGGTAAGCAATGCTACCTCGACTTTGCTTCAATGGCGGCCATGCGGGTACACTCATATAGAACAACATTGCAAGTGACGTGGGAATTTACACTAGCATATGACAGGCACCCTGGTTCTTCCCAAACAATAACTTCACCGTATAAAATCTATTTTACCGATATATGGGAAAATCTCTGTGGGGCAGATATTGTTACTATGGAGTAAGCAGTGTCGCAGCGGAATTCAGGTATTAAAAATAATAGATTTTAATAACTGAATTTTGTTATTTTTGAAATTTGGTTCATATGTGTGATTCTCAATCCTCGATCTTAGTAACCAATTACATTAATTATATATAAACCAGAACGAAGATATGGCTCGGCTCCTACAAAACCGCCGAGCAAGCTGCCCGCGGTTAGGATGCTGCAGTTTATTGCCTGAGAGGCCCCAACGCTAAATTCAACTTCCCTGGTTCTGTGCCCGCCATTCCGTCAGCGTTTTCTCTTTCCGGTCGGCAAATTCAGCTCGGCTAGATATGCCAGGGAAGAATTCCATTGCAATTCGAGTTCTACTTTGCACGCTCCACAGAATAACAACGACAAACGTGATAACAAGGCCAGGGAGGAGCCGGAATACCAGTCGCGGTCATCTTTGGTTACAGAAAAGGTGTTAGAGACCAACAATAGCCAGAAGATATACGGGGAGTCGAGCATGGCGTTGTAGGAAGCTATGTTTAATGGCAGTGAGTGCTTGAATTTGGAGAAATTCCGGTCAATTGATGAGACGTCCCTGTCAGTTAATGCCATTCCGACGTGGCACGAGGAGCAGGATGAATACTTCTGAGAGCTGAAAAATCGAGGACGGGCAGGATGGACGAATTCACTTTAACTATTCGCACTCGATGTTTTGTTTCTCAATGTTTAGAAGGACGACCAGGAAGCTTGATGGAGTAAATAGTGTTTGTCCACTAAATCTTATAAAAAAAACATCTCTGACATAATAAATATCAATAATTTTAAAACGAATAATACCAAATTATACAATATTCTAATTGAATTATCAAACTTTTTTATTTTATCCCAATTCAAACAAATTTAATAACAATGATTCAAACACTTAAAAAATATTTAAGATTTTTGAAAGCATCAAAATTATTTAATGAATTCAAAAGCTAGAGAATATTTTCCTTAAGAAAAGTTATTTAAGTTAAATATGATGAAGTAGAAATTAGCGTCTTACATTTTGTTGTTGCAAATGACTTGCAACATTCTCTTGCATTAAAGAAGACATATAGTTGTTGTATGGATAAACGTGGTTTAATGATTAACATTGCATGTATAGGCATTGATATCAATCAATTTATATGTAGATGACTTTGTTCATTTATCATATTGATGTAGTATAAGTAAAGTTATAGTTATTCAGTTTCTTTCCCTTGTAAATTTAGAAAAGTATGTTTTAGTTTTTTTTTTAAATAATAAATTTGTAAAAATAAATAATTGTGCAACCATAGATAAATAATAAATTGAATTAAATTAATGTTCAATATATAGAAAAGAAAAAAATATATAGAAACGTGTTTTTTTTTCTCGATAAGTGATTTTGTACAAAATGTTAATCATTTAGTTTCAAATTAGGTGATCGATGTATTCCAAATCTTTATGGCCTCTGATGGAGAGGGAGAAAAGTCTTTGCCACCCAATGAAAAAGAATCCAAAGAATAATCTACAAAAAATTCTCTGCTAAAGTAGCCAATTAACTTGTAATGGAAGAATATTAGAATTAAGATCTTTTTAAAAAAACATTAATCACACTACCTTAATACAAATATAATTCCAATAATTTTGAAAAAAAAATTGAAATCTCTTGTATTTCATAAATCATTCATAAAATATATATTCAGAGTAATACAAAAATGAAAAATGGAAGGATAAAAAAATCTATAACAAACTCATCAAATTTAATTAAAAAAATATTTCACTTTAGGTTTAGAAAAAATAATTCTTTTAATACAACTAATTTCAAAAACACATTTTTTATTTAAATTAACTAAATCAATTAATGAAAGCATCATCCACATTAAAATATTCACTTAAAAAAAAAAAATTAACATATAAATATTAAAATAAATAAATAAAATACTTTAATTTATTTATAGTTAAAATATAATCCATTTTGAAAAAAGTATCAACAACTATTTACAAATTTGTTGCAATATTCACAATAATAAATAAATAAGTATTTTATCTAATTACAAACTACAAACATGTGGCAATATTCCCAATAAGAACGAGAGGTTGTTTCTCACATGGGACAATGCTTACTTTTGTTGTGCATGAAACCACTCTCAGTACACAAACCCTTATAACAATAACACTGAAAATTTTGATTGTAGCTTTATAACGTGTGACACAAAACAACGTGGCCCTTCTGTCATGTGGAATTTTTTTCGGCGATTTTTTATTTCTAACCAGGATGCTACACAAAATTGTCCAGAAAAATTATTGTTTTTTAAGTGTTCCAAGCGGCAAATGGATCACTTGTCAACATTTCACCAAACATGTGCACTTGAGATTCTTCTAATTGAAGGGGTAAAGGTAGGGGCTAAGGCTGGAACCCAGCATGGACAGAAGTGCTGCTTATAGTGGCTTAAACTGAATTCTAGATGTTGTTGCCATCAATATAGTTGGAACCTTTGAGGGTAAAATTGTTGCTCCTAGTGGCTATTTCCACGACTTCCAAGCTGGTACCCATTGAGATTGGCTTATGGTGGCTTATTGAGGGCGGCAATGTCTACATAGCTGGAACCCTGGTTGGACAGTTTTTGCTGCTCATAGTGGCTATTGTGGTTTGACGGTGTAGTTATCTTGGGATGGTTCTGGTTTATTGCTCGTACCTATAAGAGTCTTTTGTCGTTGCTGGTGGTCGGGCTCCTACTCTTTACACATTTAGGTTGGCTGTGGGGCTCATGAGTATTCAGGAGTGTTGTAACGAGAATTCATATTCGTCGAGTGATGCTTCTACAAATGAGTTCAGTCAAGGTTCTCATGAGCTGGCTATCTGGCGTTGTTTTATGGATCTAGTAGTTGTATCTCGCCCATGTAAAAGCTTTGGTTTTAAGATGTTCAGAAGGTGGTGGTCGGTCCCTGGTTGCTTTTGCTGCTGTTGTTGCCAAGCTTAGCTCAGGGCTGCTTGGCCGGATGTCAACCGTTTACTTGCTCTTTCTGTCATCAATTAGATACAATGTATTGATTTTGAATTTTCCGGGATGATAAGTGTATTGACGGCAGGGGGTGATTAGTTGGGGGACAGATAGATTGATTAGGTTGGGTTGCGGGCACCTGCTGTTGATTTCTACCAGAGTACATATGTTTATTCCATTTTCTGACTTCAGATGAAGTGAATCCCAAATCTTCTCATCGCTATTTATGGACCTTACTGATGTACTCTACGTCCTATAAACATTCTATTTAGTTCGGGTGACGGAGGTGGGTACGATTGCCTGGATTGGTTGGTGGGTGGTGATAAGATTATTCATTACATACAGCTGGCTCTTGTCTCAACGGCTCTCAAAATATATCCTGCAATCCCAACGACAATCTTTTATACATATTATATTGTGGTTGAGGATTTCGAAATTTCCCATCTTTCAGACTCCACAAACGATCCCTGAGGGTCTCATACCGTCGTCGTCTTTCTGTCCAGGCTGACAGATTATCAAGGTGGCGGCACTCTGAAATTGCAGTAGAATTGACTCTTCACACGTATCTGTAGACTCCCCAACATGAGTGGAATGGGACACAAGTCTTATATGGATGATCGGGCGCAAGGTGGAGATGGCTTCGTATTACCTGATTTTCAAGCAGATGATGCTATAATCAAGCAGGCGTTACTAGATTCTTCTGAGTCTAAATTTTTTTCAAAATATCGGTCCAGAGGACATTATCATAGAAGAGTTTGTCGACGCAAGAAGAAGGTGTTCAAACAAAGGATGGAGATAAAAGAAGTCTCTCTGGACTATGATGATCTTTGTATTCGGGTCATGAGTTTACAGCGCAGGGCCATTGTTTGTCAATGGGTATTCCCTGACTGCGAGGACTTTGATTCAGCTTCATGGGTCAATAAGAAATGGAAACCCATTATTGGATATTCTCCTATTGTCAGTAAGCTTATTAACGGATGGTTTAGCGTTCATTTTATGAATGAAAAGGACGTCCACAAGGTGACAGATTGCACTTGGGTTCGGGGAAGATGTTTTTTACAGATTATACCATGGTATATTGGCTTTAATCCGGTGTTGGAGGCCCCTCGAAGCAGGCTGGTATGGGTCAAGCTTCCGGGTTTGCCCTTGGAGTTCTGGACTCTCAAGGCACTGCGCTCAATTGGTGACTCAATCGGCTCCACCAAATATATTGACCCCAGCATTGTGGGTACTGCTGATAAGCGGATTGCGTGGGTCTTGGTCGAGATTAACTATATGGCGGACCTCCCTGGTGATGTTGATTTTCTTTGGAGTAACAGAAGGCACCGTCAGCGTATTGATTTTTGGGGCATTCCCTTTAGATGCCCGATTTGCCATAAGACAGGACATCTTAGGGATCATTGCCCTTTCAGGCTTCGTATTTGCAAAGCGGGACAGGGACAACTGGCTTTGGGCGACGAAGGTCGTCGCAACGGAGGCTCAGGAAATTCGGGCGGTGATAAAAAAGGTATGTCCTACAATACTCCCTATGATGATGAACCTTACAAATTTGTAAATGGCCAAACTGTCTCTGTCGTTTCGGATTCTATGGTTCCGCCTAATATAGCACGCTGTCCTTCAGTTGGTAGTAAACTGTACAGGGTTCTTCAGCCACAAACTGAAAATTTGCCAGATTCTGTTTTATCACATGCCATAAATATTTCGGAGGACATGGATGGCCCGGTCCCATGCCCTTATTTTTATCCAATAGACTCCAACTTTACAGACAATAATACCATCTCTTGTAGTAAGGTAGGGAAATAAAAAAGTACAGAACCTACATCCCACAATGCAGCCTTACAAATCATGGTTCCTATACATTCTGGTGAATTGAGCTCACCGGAGCACGACCCGCCTCTGTACAAACTGGTTTTATGTGGGGGGGGATCTTCACGTACAGGCCTATTGATAGATGACTACTCCAACTGCGAGCTTAACTTCGCCTTGTCACACAGTTCACCAGACAAAGCTGGCCCTATTAACCTATATGACTCCCCTAGGAACACAATAGGAAGTGATATTGATTCGTTGTTGGGGAACCCCAACATTGACCTGGCTGCCTTAACGGTTTTTGACAAACCTATTCCCTGTCCGCCAAAAAACTCTTCTGGATTATCCACAGCTATATACTCTCTTAAGAAGAAGGAAAAGGTGGCGTGCAGGCTGAACAAAGGCAAGTTAAAGTCTGTGTCTCTGTTTTACGATGATGATGTCGGCCTGTCAGATGTTCCTATTTCTGGTTATGATGGACCACATGGCTCAACCAGGGCGCTTAGAGCAAGCCACCCGCGGAAATCACTCTCATGAATCACATTATTTCAATGAATCTACGGGGTTTGGGCGATGCCCCCAAATACAATTGCCTCAAGGAATTTTTAAATACCAGGAATCCTATCGTATTTTTGGGACAGGAGACCATGTCCACTCATTTGAAGGCTATTAATATGTTTTTAAACATCAGGAAAGGATGGCAGGCGGTGGCGATTAACTCTAGTGGCCGGTCCGGAGGGTTGATTGCCATTTGGAATCCCGATTTTGTTGCATTCAGAGCATTTAGCTTTTTTGGGGGTATTCTACTATCAGGGCGACTCAGAGGTCTGCCAGGCAATTTTAATCTTATTAACATATATGCGCCATATGCTAATAGGGTGGATTTTTGGAATAGAATGCAGGCTTCGGGCATTTTGGCACTGCCAAATCTTATAATGATTGGTGATTTCAATTCAACCCTTGGTGCAGATGAGATTTGGGGAAAAGCTGCTCGTTTGGATCCCCTCGCTGGTTTTCTAAATGGCATATTTTACGCACAAGGGCTGAAGGACATTAGGCCACTTCCAATGGTGCCTACTTGGTCCAACAAGAGAGGGGGTGATAGATACATTGGAAAGAGGCTTGATCGGGTGATGGTGAAAGAATCTGTCATGGACATCATACAGAATCTAATATCGATGATACTGGTATCTGACATTTCCGACCATATGCCAATATCTTTCTCTTGGTCCAAAAATGAGGAAGTATTTGGTCGACCCTTCAAATTCAATAGAATATGGCTCGAAGACCCTCAATATACAGGTATTGTTGAGGAGATTTGGCGGGCCGAATATGACATGCCGTTTGCAGATCTATGGGATTTTTTTCATTACAGACTTCAGAAGGTTAAGAATGCCTCCAAGACATGGGAGCGGAAAAAGAAACTGAATCTTAAAAAGGAATATTGGGAAATACAGAGACAGATGGAAGAGATTATATCCTCTTTTATTATTTCTCACCCCAACGAAAACATTCTACAAGAACTAATAAGGCTTGGTGAAAGAAAAAGAGAAATTCTCAGGATTGAAGAGGTCACCTGGATGCTGAAGAGCAGAATTACGTGGCTGGCAGAGGGTGATTTAAACACAAAGTACTTCCACAAGTTTGCAAATGGGAGAAAGAATAGCAACACTATATGGAGCATTAAGCGTGAGGATGGGTCAGTGGCTTACACTTCACAGGAAATCCAAAAAGAAGCGCTTGCTTATTTCTCATCCTTCTACTCCAAACAGGCTGGCATCGATTATGAAAACCAGGTATGGCTTTTAGAGCATGTTAATAGATTTTTTGGTGCTGAGGCAATTTCGATCTTGGGTTGTGCAGTTTCAGGGAATGAAGTATTAAAGGTGCTTAAAGCTTTTTCTTCGGATAAATGTCCGGGGCCTGATGGGTGGCCTGTGGAATTCTTCATACACTTCTTCGATTTGATGGGGGTGGAGTTGACTCAGATCATTGAACATATCAGGACAACGGGAGACATGCCGGCAAACCTAAATTCTACTTTCATAGCACTGATTCCTAAAATGAATGATTCCCAATCATTTACAGATTTCAGACCGATTTCTCTGTGTAATGTGCTCTACAAGATAAACTCCAAGATTATTGCTGAACGTCTCAAAGGAATACTGTCCGACAGTATCTCAAAAGAACAATACGGTTTCCTTAAGGGGCGCTCCATCCATGATGCTGTAGCAGTTGCACAAGAAGTGGTACACTCCATTCATTCGGAGAAACGGAAGGCTATTCTGATGAAAGTGGATCTACATAAAGCCTATGACTCAATTGATTGGTCATATATTAGGCTTGTGCTCATGAAGATTGGACTCCCTATCAGAATTATTAGATGGGTAATGTCCTACATATCCACTGTTCGTTATGCAGTTCTAATAAATGGTATCCCAACAACCTTTTTTGCTGCTAAGCGTGGATTGAGACAGGGTTGTGCGCTCTCTCCACTGATATTTATTCTTATCATGGATAGTTTCAGTGGTATTATGCATAGTGCGGAGCGGCGGGGTTATATTAAAGGCTTCTCCTTCTCCAACGATGTTTCCTATTCACATTCCTTATTTGTCGATGATCTGCTATTGTATGGATATCTGAAACGGAACCATTGGTTCTATATACATTTAATGTTTAATCGTTTTGAAGCAGCCACAGGTCTAAATATTAATAGGAGCAAATCATTTATTATATATGAATATGGAGACTTGCAGGAGGTTGAATTTATCGCTGAATTCATGGGGATAGACATTAGGGAGGCTACTGCTGGGTTCACATACTTGGGCTTCAGGATCAAACCGTGCGGGTATAAGATCCAGGACTGGACCTGGATGGTCGACAAATTCCGTCCGAAGATTTCGGGATGGACACATAGGTGGTTGTCCTTGGGCAGTAGGGTAATCTTAATACAGGCGGTACTATCACAAATGCTGGTATATTGGGGACATTTGTACTATATTCCTGATGGCATCATCAAAATGTTGAATCGAATTATGGCTAAATTCTTATGGGGAGGGGTTTCTATGACTCACAAAATACATCTATGTAAATTGGAGCACCTGTGCAGACCTAAGGAGCATGATGGGTGGGGTATTCTCAACACGAGGAATTTCAATATGGCGCTACTTATCAAGTCCTTTTGGAAAGCTTTACATGGAAATGGCATTTGGTCTGCTGTAATAAAATGCAAATATATTAATGGAGATATCCTGCAGCAGATTCTATGTTCAAATTTCCCCCACCCCAGATTTATATCGGCCATTTGGAACAGCTTCCAAAAAATTATTTGCCATATATCTGACAGGCTTGCATGGTAGTTTAGGGATGGGGTAATATCCCTTTTACATTTAAAAAAATTATTGGTCTCCCCACAGGTCACGGCCCCTCTCAGCAACTGGTGCACTGCCTTTCACACAAGGGTATTATGTTTATATCGCAGACTATTAGAGTCTGGTCTTTCGGTGCTCCAGAATTCAAAAGTGCGGTCCAGCTGGGTCTTCCGGCGAATGTGGCGGATGAGTGGGACTTGCTTCGGGATGCTTTCAGAGCAGTAGGTTTTAGTTGGAATGCTGGTGGTGATATAATTGAATGGGATGGCCCCATTCATGATGGTGCACCTATCGTCAAAGATGTATATAGGGTTCTCAATTCGGCTTCTTATAGAGATCAAATGTCAACCTCTTTCTTTCCTTTCTGGCGGAGGAAGATTCCTACTAAGATAGTGCTATTCGGTTGGTTGGCTTGGAAGGGTAGGATCCTCACGGGTGAAAACCTGCTCCGCCGAGGCTTCTCGGGACCCTTTAGATGTCACATATGCTGTGCAGACCTGGAATCAGTAGACCATCTATTCTTTAGATGTCCCGTCATCATGCATCTGTGGAAGCTCTTCTCCATTCACCACATGGGTTCTGCGTGGGCTCCGTCTGACTTCTTAAATGTTGCTTTGGAATGGGATAAACTAAAAGGAAAATTTAAATCTTTGCCTTTCTTTTTCATATGGGAGATTTGGCGGGGTAGAAATAGATTGATTTTTGAGGGGAAGCCTTTCCAAATTTCACAGGTTTTCGCTTACATACTTGGCTGGATGGAGGAACGCCCATCCCCTTGCGTTTATGTCATGGATTGCTCCAAGCGCATTAGACCTCATGAGATCTCAATCCCGGCGATATATTTTGATGGTGCTTGTGAGGATGGAATGATGGGATGCGGTACCTGGATTAAAATTTCTCAGAGGGAACGGGTTCACATATATTGGAATGCTGGTCGGGGGTCCAACAACAAGGCGGAAATTATTGCACTATGGGGTGCTCTTCGATTTGCTATCTATCTTCAGATTCAGGGGGTACATTTATATGGGGACTCACAGATCGTTATTGGGTGGGTTACTGGAGATATGGTCATGATGCGGCCTAGTTTACAGGGTTGGTTGCAAAGGGTTAGAGGTCTATGGGACACACTCAACAAACCGCCTATCAATCATATATACAGAGAAAACAACACAAGAGCTGATGGACTGTCCAGAAAAGGATTGGAATCTGATTTTGGGATTATGCAGGTCCAGCTGTTTAGAGATGGCCTATCTTTCTGGAAAACTTCCATCCCAATTCCATAATGTGATACTGCTATGTTTTTTGTTATGCCTGTAATGTCTTCAGTTTTTTGCAGGGCACTATAATCTTAATCAGAATGGACACATAGATTATCAATAGGTTTTGAATCGTTTGATCTATGATTAGTTATAATCATGCACCAAGAGGGCCTGTACATCCCTTTCATAAATGGCCTGCCACAATATACAAGCGTGCCGGGATATTTGTCTACAGCCGAAATGGGCAAATATTACAAGCGAGCCAGATGATATAAATACAAGCGAGCCTGTCCAGTTTATCATATTTGTCGGGCTATCATACATGATTTATAATCTGATTACATGATGGTGTGAATGTTTTTTCTTTATACTGTTCGTGCCTACATTTTTTGGTTTTCAAGCGAGCCGGGTATTGTGCTATCAAGCGAGGCGGACACATAATACAAGCGAGCCAGAAGTTATACTTGGCAAGCGAGCCTGATGGGATTATCCAGATTGGTAATGCTATGCTACATATGTCATTTTTCAGTGACCCTGCCAACTTCTATCAAGAGTGGATGATTGCTCAGTACATGATTTGGCTGATACACGATAATATAGGGGAGATATCATTACAATTTCGTTGCTGTATAACTTCTCTACCACTCACAATTGCCAATCTCCAATCCAAATCTTTTTGTCTTTTTGTCGATAGGCCCAATATATTTTGGTTCATTCCAACTGTCCTATTCTAAGGTTTCTCAATCTGTAAGAGGGTCATTCTGAAGTGGATGTAAAATCCCAATATGGGGAGGCCGACAAAATACTTTCCTGCTCCTTTTCATTCAAGTGAGCTGAAATGTCTGGCCAGTATGATGGATTTCTCGCTATTGATCTACATAGCTGAGATTATGCATGTTCTATGTACTGTTTATATTCTAATATAATCAGCGTTTTTTTCTTCTGGAAAAAAAAGAGATTCTTCTAATTGATGGCCAAGAGAAAAAGCCAGGGCTGGCATCGGATCAAGATGGCAGGGACCGTCACGTAATGAAATTTCTTTTCCACAAAAACACGGAATAATAATTATGAGGTTCATATATTTCATCATTTTCTTGGATATCTAAAATCTTGAAACTTGAAAATTGTAACCAAGAATTCCCAAAATTTCAGTGGGATTTTGTCAAAATCTTGTTGTTCTGGGCAAATTTGAAACTTCCTTAGACTACACGTTTATTATCTAATTTGGCAAAATCAACTTTGAAGTTGTGAGTTGCGGAATCAAGATAGGGCCCTCTTCAATTTTTCTCTAATTCATCTAACATGGGTTGACGATTGCTTTTTCAGAAGAAAAAAACTAATCTTTCATTCAAATAAGGGAAAGGTTTACAATATCTTGATTATGTAGCATTCATCTTTCTTGATTGGATCCAATCCATAATACATCACAAAAATAAACAAAAAAAACAAAAGGAAAAAGGAATCTAAGTGAGGGTCAGAAACCCTCCATACAGGATGTGTGAATAGACATATAAAAAATAAAAATAGAGAGGTCAAATCCCCCGAGTGACCCAAAAAACCAATAGCTGGAAAGAATTTATAACTCAAACGAACCCATACCATTGTCACTGCCACCTGAAAACATTTCAAAAAAAAAAAACAGGGCAATGGGAGAGACCATGTTTGGAAAGAATATCCGCCTCCCTATTTTTCTCCCTGTAGAAATGATGGAATGTTACCTTCAAGAAGTTTGGTTTGATGCTCTTGTTAAACACACACATGGTGGGTGAGAAAGTAAACACACAAAGGGAAAGATAAGCATTAGTTGCATATTACCATTGATATGATATACATTTATATTACATTAATGTGACTCTTGGATTCTGCATTCCAAGGTCACTTGGACTCCTTTATGACTGTTCGACTTCCACACCTACCCGTTGAGGATTAGGTGTCCAAGGGGTATGTGTGAGTCCAAGAAGAGACTTGTAATACAAATCTGCAAAGTATGCATGGCAGCACTTAGGCTAAATCAACTCTTTGAAATGTTGGCATAAAGAGGTGGTTTAAGGATGACCACAAACACTGGAACACAACGCTTATTGCAGTTCCCGTTACTCTTCCAAATTTGGCAAGAAGTTAAGGGCTTCTGCTAGAGGAAGTGTCCCTCATATTTGAAGAGGGATACCTTCAACCTAGAACAAGGGAGGTCTACAACCTGTGATGGTTTAAGGATGACCACCAACACTGAAATGCTTGATGCATTTCCCGGAACTCTACCAAGGCTAGCAAGAAGCTAAAGTCTTATCCTAGAGGAAGTTCTCTGAATTCTTTGAAGAGGAAGAATATGAACCTCACATGGATGGTTTAAGGCTATCCACCAACCAAATGCATGCTCATGGGCATCCGTGTCTCTGGCTACAACTCTTAATCTGGAATGACGAATTGTGGCTCAGGCTCACTTGAACTGCTATGTCTCTGGCTACAACTCTGAATCTGGAATGAAAGATTGTGGCTCAAGCTCACTTGATGTGGCTTCGAAGCTTGTAGATGACCACCATTCCACCCCTGTCAGGTACAAAGTGAGATGATGGTGAAAACTCAACTCCAAGTTTGTTCAATATTCGAAAACAAGTTTTGACATGCGAATTAAACATCTTCTTGGTTGTTGATGCCCATTGCTAAGAAGCGATCCATCCAAGATGAATCTTTGTTCTTGCAGGAGGCTTGTTTTTGAAGCATCTGTGTGAAGAATGGGTGTGCCGACCACGGTGATTGCATGGGTGAAGATCGAAACAGTGATCTTTCATATGGCCAACTCGATCACAGTGTTTTCATTTTACAATTTGTTGCTGCTTTGGAAGAGGAGCAGGATCTGGAACAGCTGCAAGTGAACTGTCATAAATAAATCCAACACTCTAAAATTTGATGGGCTTGGAGTAGTCCGGAATATGAAAGGAAAACTCTTTGTCATATCCAGGACCTATTATGTGCTTGTTGTGGACAAGTTGTTCCCAAGGTCTGATGATGGGCTTGGGAGGTGCTGGCTGGATTTTTTCTTCTTTCTGCAAATCTGCGCTTAAAATGGGTACTGCATCTGCAATTTCTTGTTTCTGATGGGAGTTTGTCTCAGTGTTCTGAACAAAAACAAGTTCAAAATGATGACTCCGCTGATGTAATTCTTCTTGGTGAAGCTGAGATTCTAGTTGCAGAAAATCAATCTTTTCTTATGCATGATACAAGCAAGTCTGAATATCAAAGAGAGTGTCTTTACTGATTCAGATTGTGCCATCAACAGTAGATTGTATCAAAGTTTCCAAGGACTGTAATACTTCATAAAATTTGGTCATTTTCCAAACAACTCAAGCTCAAGAAATGAAGGGCATCAGCTTCAACCGATAATTCACCTGTTTACAATGTGATTCAACTTACTTTAAAAAAAAATACAAATGACTTCAAAGACACTTTTCTTTCTTGAACTTCCAATTATGGTATTCCCAAAGAACAAACTCTGCTACTCAAATAATGGAGGACCCAACTCAGAAAATAGAACTGACTTAGACTTTTAGCAAGGGGATTGCAAACAAATGGTTTCAAATTCTCTCTCTTTTAATGGAGAATTCTTGTGGAAATCATATACAGAAAGAATATCAAAAACTGAGATATTCAAGGACTTAACTGAATTGTGTAAGAGAGACACTTGACTTGCAATGGCTTATAATGATTGGCACCAACCCTGTTATAGACTCCACACAGATCACTCAAGGTCTCAGCCTCACATCCTCGGTGATCTCGGCCTCACCGTTTCCAAACAACAATAATACTCCCAAAAGAATTATTTAACACAATTTTTCTCGGTGTTCGCTATCCTTACCCTCATTATCATATGCTTCGTGCATTTTTGTATTGACTTCCTTGTTCTCCAAGTCTATTCCCTTGACGCCCTCCTCGCTACCTTCTGCAGAGGGCTTATCAGTATCCTTAGTGAATTCTTTTTCCTCCTCAATGAGATCTTCTATGGGAATTTCTTTAACCACCTCAGCCTCGGCCTCGACACTTGACTCGTTCAAATCTTGAAACGGCTCGACGGGTTTCTCTTCAGATTTTGGAGTTTCAATGATAGGCGTCGACTTCGACTCTTCTTTCTCAACAACCTCAAGCTCTTCCTTTGGTGGGCTAGAGCTCATGGCCTTGGCCGGGGAGATGAAGGGTCATGGAGTCAGGCCACGGGAGATGAAGGGCCAACGAGAGGGAGGCTAAAGGGATTGGGTGGATTTGGATGATGCGGGTGTGGATTATGCGTGCAGAGTGAAGATCGAGGGGCCGATGGAGGGGAGGGAGATGAAGGATTGAGTTGACGTGGGATTGGAGGGAGCAGGTAGCGGAGAGTCTGCGTGGGAGGGGCTTTCGAAGAGCAGGAGTTTGCAAGGCGATGGCGGGAATCGATGGCGCGACTTCTCAAGGGGTGGATGGACCTTCCCCCTCCTCAGCCATTGATTTTCTCACTCTCTTCCAACACCTCGAGATTACGATACAGATATGATGGTGTTAATGCGAGGCCAAATGCGGAGTATGGAGGACACGAAGGATAGGTACTATGAGAGCTTTGCCAACACTGGGGGTCGAGCTAAGTAGACTGCTCTGCATTGTTTGGTGTGAGAAATTGTTTTGGGGAGCGATGATGGGAGACAGTGTAATCCGTAACAGAACAGAGGACCAACACCTGTGTTTGTTGCACCATACTACGTGCAGACACTACACATTTAGCAATGGCGTAGAGGAGCAATATTGTATTATTGAGGAAGTATGTATGGTGGTATGGTTGGTTCAGAAAACAATTTTAACACTAATGGCACAAACACAAGAACCTGTTCGTATCACCATATTACACCATTAAAAGGCTCGAAATGATCCCATTCACCATTAATAGCTCAAGAATCATAGAAAATGCTCGAAATCAATCGCTTCAACTAATTTGACCCATAAATGTCTTCCAAAAAATGAACAATATTACCTTATTTTGAGCATTCCTTTGTCATTTACTAGAAACTAGAAACCTTTTACGCTCATTCACTGCTCTTTTCGATGCCAAAAACCCTTGCGCTCGTTCACTGCTCTTTTCGATGTGATTGAGGGCCTTCAGACTGTGTGGAGAGTGCAGGAGCGAGGTGTGTGTGGGACAACGCACAAGTGAGGATAGAGCCAAGTCAAGGCAATGTGTACACCGGAGTATTGAAAGTCGTAAACAAATTTTTGAATAGGTTGCATGAAGCAGGAAACAATGCACCATCAAAAATATTCACCAAAACTGTCATAAAATATTCACCGAACAGGAGGCAGCGCACCAGCACACCAAGGAACAAAAATCACTCCAAGGAAGTACACAGAATAGGCTGAGGATGGTAGGAATGGCAGAGCTGCAAGAATATTATAGAGGAGAGTTACATAACCATGGATAGAAAGCCTAAAAATGGAGCTGGATGAATCTGAAAAAGCCAAGGCGCAGCCTACACTCTGATACCATGTTAAACACACACATGGTGGGTGAGAAAGTAAACACACACAAAAGGAAAGATAAGCATTAGTTGCATATTACCATTGATATGATGTACATTTATATTACATTAATGTGACTCTTGGATTTCGCATTCCAAGGTCACTTGGACTCCTTTATGATTGTTCGACTTCCGCACCTACCCGTTGAGGATTAGGTGTCCAACAACTCTGAACCAGTTGTTTCCAATTGCATAGAGAGGGGATCTGAAGAGAACACTTCCCCTGCATACAGTTGATCATGGTGAGAGAGTCCTCGATGATGAGAATGGAGTCAATCCCAAGACACAATGAACATTGAAGGGCAACCCATAGAGAAATTAATTTGTCTCTACAGCTGTCCCCTATGCTAGCATTCTAGGTAAAGTGGTAATACATCAAAGGATCAATATGGATAGATACTCCACATCCATAAACCCCACAAACGAGGCATCGTCGAAATAGTAGATGGGATAAATCCCTTCCACTGCAACCTGTGAAAGAGATCTATGCGGGGCCTTAGTTTTGAAAAGTGTAAATAGGTTTAGTATACATAATTACATGTAATTGTGACTTATGTAAATGATGTAATGAAGAAAATAAAATTATTATTGTAAGCCTTGCTTCATGGGTTTCATGAGCAAGTGATTTATTTTAGTTGGCTCTCATTGAGAGCATTAGGACTTGTCATTTAAATTCAAATAATTAATGTCATGTATGAAGAGCTCTTCTTGAGCATGTGTCAAATGTATATGAGTCTATAAAATGTCTAGGAAGCCCTCCAAAGACAAGCACATTCCTCTCTCCAAAGTCGGCCTCCAAATTGTATGAAAGACTACATGTTGGTTAACTTCAAATAGACACATCTATTTGAGATGTCATGTCGGCTTAATTCATGGGACAAACTACTATATATAGGAGTGTGCATACTTCGCATTTCCACAGTTAGATCTTCGGATACCTATGAATTTTTTTACGGACAAGAGAGAGATATAGTTCGGACTTCAAAGGCATGGTTCAATCCTCATAACAGTTTGAGTTCCTCTGATATTTTGACCACGGGGAGGCGATAAGTTAGATGAAGGTCGAGGAGACATCTAAGGGAAATGCAAGGATCTTTCTAGGGATAGCAAGGAAATATCACTCTAGAATTTCGGGTGAAAATATTAGAGATACAATTCAGACTTCTATGATATTTTCAGATAATTGTTCACATATACAGTTCGGATCATGCCACATTGTCTCGGTGTCAACACAGAATTTAGTGCCATGATGTTAACACAAAGTTCGGTGCTAAGTTGCTATCTCAAACTCAGTCAAGGGATGAAGTCTTGTTGCAAGAAGGGATATCTCGGTGTCATGGAGATCTAGATGTTGTCACTATAAAGGGATGACCTCGGGAGGGCACCTGGGGCAATCAGGAGAAGACGAGAAGATGTAAAAGGGTTGTGTGTCTTGGTCTTGGAGTGGCTAATAGGTCAAGGGTCTTGGTCTTGGTATTCATTGTAGAAATTATACCAATGGATTCAACCCGATCATGCAATGTACTAAAACAAGATATTGAATCCTTCTACTATATTTGCGGAATATAAAACATGATCACTCAATCACATGCAACTAAGAGAAAGAAATAAATCAATCGCACAGTACAAGATTTTCTTGGGGAAAGAAACTGCTCAAAACCCCTGTATCTCTATTGTATAATAAGCTAAGGAATCATGAAACAATACAATGCATTCTTTCCCACAAGAATTTGTTGCACTCTACCTTTGTTGGGTCGTCCAAATACCATCTTTTTACCAACCTTTCACTTCACTTTTAAAACCATATTTTATTTTCCCATAAACTAATTTCATCACTACATCGGGTTTACACTTGTAATTTTCCAATGCATTTGTTTTAGTGTTTTTGAGTGAATTTATGATTAAATATTGGAAAAATAACATGTTTTCACTTATATATGAAAGTTGGATGAGTTTCATTATGTTTGCAGGTGTATTTGAAAACTTCAACAAAGTCATATTTGACCACCAAGCCTCAAATTCGAATTTCTTCTTCAACCACTTGAAGATTTGATGAATTTTTGGGAGACTCCTTCAAGCATACTTTATGGAGAATATCATGAGGATATGGATATCTCATCGAAGATTTGTATGAGGATTTGAAGGGATCATATTTTGTAATTATGGAAATTGGTTGAAAGAAGAGTGGAGTTGTATTTGTGAGTTTCTTATCTCTTTTTCAAAGCACCTCATATATATAAATAGGAGAGCTCCCTCTCCAAGGGAAAGAAGGTAGTAGGAAAAACTTGAGACTTTGAGACTATTATTTTCTGAAGACAATTGAAGATAGAATTTATCATCTTCTTGTGCATATGAGTTGAATGGATTGTTGTAGCTGAGTGTTGTCTTAAGGGTGTATCAGGCAAAGGTGGAGGGCCCCCACACTGAGCTAAGTACACTTTATTGTAAAATAATGTTTATAGTTGTGAATATGCTAGTTTCAATTATGTATGTTCATTATTCTTTACTATAAATATTTGTACATGTTTTCATTATGAACTTTTGTTATGCCCATGTTTCATTTTGTGAAGATTGATTTATAATTCAATAACTAGTTTGAATGTGGAAGGATGCCAAGGACTCTTAGAGTAGAGCCTCTTCTCCATGAGCTAGGATTGGATTAGATCAAGATTCACATTCTTTTTTCTTTCCAGATTAACTTTACATGCTTTCATAGCTGCTTGGCAAGGGTATTATAAAAGGAATCTGGAAGGATACCCCAAACTCTTAGAGTAAATCTTCTTCTCCATCCTCTAAAATAGACTAATGGCATTGACCAATCATTTATATGCTTTCATAGAGTAAATTTGAATGCTTTCTTTACATGCTTTCCATTTTCCAAATCCTAAGCAATGACTTCCTAATCTAGCTAGATATAAGGTCCATATATTTTGGCGTGTTTCTAAGTCTACTAGCCTGGATTGATAATTAAATATATGCTCTAATTTAGTCCCATAAATTAGACTTATATTTTTGGCATCGTTTCCAAGGAATCACACTTAGATAGAGCTATTTAGGAAGATTGTTTAGAAAACACTTTAAAAAAATACGAAAACAACAACAAAACATAGAAACAAAAATCACTTTTCATTATGGTCATTCATGTTTAGACATATAAATTAGAAAGGTAGATTCCCAAAACAAAATCCCAACCCTTAAAAAAAAAAAAAACTCACTAACTACAAAATCCATTTGTAAAACAAAGATCTACAAAACATGATGTTAAAGAAGTCATTTAGAGAAGGAGGGTATGCCACCACAAGGAACTTCTTACATACTTGTCCACAATTTAGAATGATCACTAGGGATGAATCTTCATTTCAAAAGTTAGAAGAGGAACAAAGCATCCATGAAGAGGATTCACAAGAAGAAAACTTAGAAACTTCTTCTAGTTATCTTTGTAATGAGGTGAATGAGTCATGGATCACATGCAACGAAGATCAAACATTAGAGCTAGAAATTGAAGAATTTCTAGCATGTATATCACAAGATATCTTGTACATTCAAGATTTTGAACAAGTGCCACAAGAAGAACTTTTTGATATGACAATTAAGGAGAGCCAAGCAAACAAAGATCATCTCAAAACTTGGTTTCAACTAGTCATTAGGCCACAACACCACTCATTTTTTCAATATTCCTTAGCATTAAATCTTTATGATCAAATGAAGTTTCATGTCCAAACATTCATTGAAGTATATTTTTCCAACCTGGATATGAGTTTACTTATGATCTTGTTACGCAAATGGATGCATTGGAAATTCTCTTATACTTGAGAGAATGACTTATTTTTCTACAATAGAGTAGGTAGGATATTATTTTTAGTTTCGAATAAGTATGCTCTCCTCCTATGTTTTCACATGATCTTGAGGTTCAGAAAATAAGATGTCTATAAACATTTTCACGAATGAATAAATCAAGAGTTTGAGTTTGTCTCCATTTACTCAAAACCAAACAAAACCATATAAAATAAATTTAAATTTCAAAAAAAATATTAAAAAGAAAACTAATAAAAATTACACTAAAACTAAATAATAATAAACAAATGAATCCAAACAAAATCTCACATTAAAAAAAAAAAAATCAATAAAATGCCACCCCAAAAAAAAAAAAAACACAAAAAACAAAACCATACATTAAAAAGGGAAAAACATGCAAACATTAATATAAACCAATTCACATAGCATTAAAAAAAATCAAACAAGATGAAGAAGACCCCAAGCACATAATTAAAAAATTAAAAAATAAAAATAGAAATAAAACATAACAATAAAAAATTAAAACAAATTAAAAATAATAAATAATAATAATAATAATAAACAATAAAAAGTTAAAAAGGCAAGAACATTAAACAGAACCAATAAGTTGATTATTTTGCAAATACAACACACTGAGGCTCGAACCAGAGCACGAAACAGTTGGGATGAGCGATCTATATTAGGAGGGCTCGAATCTGCTTCATGTTTTGGACCTGATGAGTTTACCAATTAGCCACACTTGGTTCTTTCCTTTCATAAATGTCGATATGGTTATTAAACGAATAAAAAACCACGACTCCACCCAGAAGGAACTGGCGGTAATGCAATTCATGCTTTTGTGATCATGCTTGCTTTGGATCTGCAAAAAGAGGATATTTAATAGGGGAAAGGAGCAACGTGACATGAAGGGATGCCACCTATGCTTCTGTATTTGGTAATTCAACGAGGTATGAATTGTTGGAATTTTCAGAATTCCAGAACAATAAAACTGTCCTTCTTTAACACAGAGAATAATTAAAAAAAAATTCTCACAGACAGAGTTTTCAACTCAGAAAAATTATATTTCATATATAAAAAAAACTGCTGTTACAGACTTCCTCAAAAGAGGGATTTACAAACAAAATTCTGACTGCTGCAAACACAGTTCAGAAATATCACTCTGTCATTCACAAATGACACACTGTCTCACTAAAACATTCACTGCTGGAATACTCTGTTTTTCTGGAAAATACACTGCTGCGCAATTCCAAATTCACTTCTCTGTCTTTTACAAAATGCACTCTGCTGTGCATAAAACTCTGCTCTCTGTTCTTAACAATACGCTGCTGTGTATTAAAAAAAACATTTCATTACAAATAATGGCTCTGTCTCTACATATTACAAAACAGAAATATCTTCAGCCATAAATTGCTCAACCACTAAAAATATCACCGCTTCAATTCATTATGGCTGCATTAACTCTGTCAGCACCGATCTAATATGCATTGATAGCAATTTGACTTTCCGGCACTGTGATATTTATCCCAGAACTGTTGTGCTTCACTGCTCTGTGTAATAAAACAGTTTACTGTCTTTTCTTTTATTTCTGCACTGCCGTGCCTTTTATATAAAAACATTACTGTGCTGTGTAAATACAAATAATACAACAACCCTTTGCCTCACGGGCCTTTTAATACATATATGTCTCATATATATTAAAAACAAAACAAACAACTGTTAAAAATGCCGTGATAAAAAAAATTTAACCCGCAATCCTTTTGACATATAACATATGGGTTGTATAAAATATATGTGGGTCCCTGCTGTGGTGACATCAGCAAGTCCGAGGGGGTAAACCCCTCCGCCCACAAAACTTTATCAACCCCCGCGGACATGTATTACGGCTGTATGGTGTGGGGCCGGTTCCGATGGGGTTCAATGCTCCCCTGGCCTGTCTCGCCGGACCCCCGCGGACATGCCGTTGAAATTATATTTCAACACTCCCCCTTAATTTCAACTGCTGGGTTTTCTTGCATACCCATGCATTTTCTAAAATGTTCAAAGCTTTTCTGCTGTAATGGCTTTGTGAGGATATCTGCAAATTGATCCTCTGTTCTGCAATGCTGCAAAACAATCTCACCATTGCTTACCAATTCTCGTATGAAATGAAACTTGGTATCAATGTGTTTTGTCCTTTTATGAAAAACAGAATTTTTAGACTATGCAATGGTGACTATTGTCACAAAAAATCATTGTCCTTTTTACTGTTCTTGACATAAGCTTCTCAACATTTTTACCATCAAGCGCCGACCTTGTGGCTAACAACGTAGGCACACCCGCATATTAACCTCTGTAGCCAGGCCTTCTGACAGTATTTTCTTAGAAGCCCATGAAATGGCTCCTGAACCCATGTGAAAAACATAACCGGAAGTGCTCTTCCGATCATCAACACTTCCAGCCCAATCACTGTCTGTGTATCCAACTAAATCTGAACATTCTGAAGTAGTATAAAAATACCAAACCTTTTAGTACCTTTAACATACCTCAAAATTCTTTTTGCTGCTTGCCAATGTGCATCCTTTGGCTTTTCCATGAACCTGGAAATCAAACTAACAGCATGCATTATGTCCGGCCTAGTTGCAGTCAAATACATAAGGCTACCAACTATGCTCTTGTATAAACTAGGATCAAAATCCTTGCTGCTGTCCTCTCTGCTGAGTTTTAATCCCATCACTGTGGGAGTGATTGCTGCTTTGCTTTCCTGCATGTTAAATCTTTCAAGTACCTCATTAACATACTTTGCTTGTGAGATAAAAATCCCATTTTCATCTTGTTCTACTTCTATTCCCAAGAAGTATCTCAACAAACCCATGTCAGTCATTTCAAATTCTTCTTTCATGACTGTTTTAAAATGTTCAATAAGGCAATCATCATTACTTGTAAAAATAACATCATCAACATACAAGACTACAATCAAGATTTTACCATCTTGTTCTTTGATGTAGAGGGTGGGTTCTCCCTCACACTTCTCAAAACCATTTTCCAGTAGATATGAATCTATCCTACTGTACCACGCTCTTGGCGCTTGCTTCAGCCCATAAAGAGCCTTCTTCAACTTGCATACTTTGTGCTCTTCGCCTTTCTTCTCATAGCCGAGAGGTTGATCAATGTAAACCTCTTCCATTAACACTCCATTCAAGAATGTTGACTTCACGTCCATTTGGTAAACTTTCCATTTGTTTTGTGCTGCTATGGACAACACTGCTCTCACGGTTTCCATTCTGGCAACCGGTGCGAAATTTTCCTCATAATCTATGCCATGCTTCTGCTTATAGCCTTTGACAACAAGTCTTGCCTTGTGTCTCTCTATCTTGCCTTCAGCGTTACTCTTGGTCTTGTAGACCCATTTAACACCAATGACATCTTTACCTTTTGGGAGTTCAACCAAATCCCAAGTTTTGTTCCTCTCTATGGCATTAATCTCCTCATCCATAGCTTCTATCCATTTCCTATCATTGATAGCTTCTTCGAAATGAACAGGATCATCAACATGACAATATAAAGCAAACAAAGAATTGATACCTTCATTAGCTATATCTTGTTCATAAATGTCTTTCAAACTTCTGAATTTCTTACCTCTTTCAGTAGGTGTACAAGTACTTGAAGAAGCACTTGAATTTCCTCCTTGTGGTGTGCTTGGAGAAGCACTGTCATTTCTCTTCAAGGTTGTACTCTGTGGTGTTGGTGCTGCTGTTTGGGGATGTATTTCAGCCACCTCATCATCATTCTCATCATGAGATAAACAGTGTTTAACATTTACTGTCTTCTCTATGCTTCCATCCCAAGCTTCCTCTTCAATGAACTGTACGTCCCTGCTCACAAGAAACTTCTTGCTGGATGGGTTGTATAACCTGTAGGCCTTGGATTCCTCACTGTATCCAATGAAAATACACTTCTCCCCCTTGCTGTCCAACTTCTTCCTTAGCTGATCCGGAATGTGTGCATAAGCCACACATCCGAAAACCTTCATATGTGTGACACTTTGCTTTG